>PVJD01003470.1:0-97500 GCA_004026545.1 Mormoops blainvillei | reverse complement strand
AGCCAGACTGCCTCCACTTACCCTGCAAATGTAGAGAAAAGGCACTGCTTTTTTTTTACTGCACTGTTGGTAGGAATGCAGCCCCTGTGGAAAACAGTATGGAACTTCCTCAAAAAATTAAAAATAGAACTGTCCTTTGACCCAGTGGTTCTATTGCTGGGAGTATACCCTAAGAATCCCAAAACACCAATTCAAAAGAACTTATGCACCCTTATGTTCGTAGCAGCACTATATGCACAATAGCCAAGTTTTGGAAACAGCCTAAGTGTCCATCAGTAGTTGAATAGGTTAAAAACTGTGGTACCTTTATATGGTGAAATACTATGCAGCAGAAAGAAGAAAAAGGAATTCCTGCCCGATGCGACACCGTGGCTGGAACTGGAGACTATAATGCAAGGTGAAATAAACCAGTCAGTGAAAGATAAATACCATATGATTTCACTTATAAGGGGGAATCTAATGAACAAAATAAACTAATGAGCAAAACAGAACCAGAGACATGGAAACAGGGAACAGACTGACAGCTGTCAGAGTAAAAGAGGGAAGTGAGGAATGGTGGAAAGAAGGGGAAGGAAGTAGTCAAAGAACATGTATGAATGACCTATGGACATGGACAGCAGTGTGGGGATTGACTGTGGGAGTGGGGGATAGGGGGTCGGCTAGGTAGAGGAGGGCAAAGTGGGAAAAATTAGGTCAAGTGTGATAGAATAAATAAGAATTAAAAAAAATAATAGCCAGGGTGTGGAATGGAAATGAGTCAGGAGAGGTCAAGTCACAGGATAGGTTCTTGGGGGACAAGTTTTATGCCACTTATCAAGCTTTAAAATACCTAATGGGCAATATTCAAATTGAATGCAGGATTCCAGAAGCCCAGGACCTCATGAGGTAGTAAGTACAAAGCAGACTAACTGTAGCCAGTTTGCTGCTATAGCCAGAGTGTAATTTTGATGGGTTGGCCCTCTCCAGACTGGAGACTGCAGGTGGTTGAAAACAGGCACCAGCTTGACAGGTCAGGAGGGCCAAGCTGCTGAAGCCCACCGAAGTAATGCAAACTGTGCATTTGTGAGAAGTCCAGCCCAGCGTTGCTAGGGACCTGGAAAAGCACATGGGTTAGGAGAGGCTGAGTCAGAACAATAGGATCTTGTGGACACAGGCATGTATGCAAATTCAATCCCTAAACTACACAAAGTCAGATAAATCCCCTTAAAAGCAGAGATGGAGGATACAGGTCTGCCCTGCAAAGGAGGAGCCAGACCATCTGACTGAGCAATCATTTGATATAAACAGCTGGCACACTGGTTGCCAGAGAAGCCAGCCCAGGACCCTCAGGCAGCAAGTCCCCAAAAAGACTGCCTATGGTCCTGGCCAATGTGGCTCAGTTGGTCAGAGTGTCGTCCTGTAGCTGAAAGGTTGTGGATTCAATCCCTGGTCCGGGTACCTATGGTAGGCAACCTGTTGGTGAGTCTCTCTCACATTGATGTTTCTCTCTCTTCCTCTCTCCCTAGAAGCAATGAGAAAAATGTCCCAGGTGAGGAAAAAAAAATTAAAAAACAAACAAACAAACCTGACTGTGACCAATTTTAGCTGCCACCTCAAGGTTATTTTTAGAAAGTGGGCCACCTCATGACTAAAGACTTTCAGGTGGTTAGGCTGAGACCCAGCCCATAGTCTGGAGGATCCTGCTGCCCCAGGTGGGCTGAAGGGATGCTTACCACCCATGCATTTGTGGAGAAGATCAGAATGGCCAGGGATCTGGACCTGACAAGTATTGGGAGAGGCCGAGTCACAGGATGGGTTCTTAGAGAAGAAGGTGTATGTCACTTTGCAAGCCCTAAAATACTTGATGGGCAATATTCAAACTGGCTTCAGAGTGCCAGGTTACTGGACTGCCTTGCTTGCATAGGGGTGGAATCACTGGGAGCTAGAGGAGCTTTGAGCAACATGAGGCAGCAAGTGCAAATGAGAATGAATGTCTCCAAATGCAGCTGGTGCCCCAGGGTGATTTCAAAAGAGTGGTTTCTCTCCATACCTGAGAGTATGCAGGTGGGTGATGCTGGACCCCAGCTCCTCAGGTCTGGAGACCCCAGCTGCCCAAAGCAGTACACATTGCCCATGCATGGCCTGCCTGTACAGGGTATCCAGGGTGCTAAGCTGAGGAATAGGTCAGGAGAAGACTGGTCACAGGAATAGAATCTTTGTAACATAAGACAGCTGCCTTCTTCTAAGCCCCAAATTACACAAGTGATCATATTCTCCCAGAAAACAGAGATAGAGGATACTGACCTATTTGTCAGGGTAGGACCAATCTGGATGACTGGGGAATCATCTCAAAAGAGACACCTGAGACCCTGATTGATGGACTGTCCCAGCATTTCTCAGGCCAAGAGTCCACCTAAGGACTGGCCATCCATAATTTGTAGCTGCTGCTTCGGGCAATTTTCTAGAGGTGGTCCACTTAGTCAATGAAGACTATCTGGTGGTTGTGGCCAGACACCAGCTCTACAGGCTTAAAGGGCCCCCCACCGCCCAAAGCATGATGAAAGGGTGCAAACTGTGCAAGCCTGTACTGAGTAGGTCAGGGGGGCTAGACATCATAGATGAGGCTGGGTCATAGGTGAAGGGGTCAAGGCATATGCCTCCTCCCAAGCCTTAAAATATTTACTAAGAAAATTCTTACAAAATGCAGAACTCTGGTTTTCTGGACTGCCTTGCTAGGGCTGAGTGGTGAGGGCAACTGGGGTAATTGCCAGTAAGACACCTGAGCATCCATAAGGCAATAGGATTGACTGTGGCCATGTTGCAGCTGATACTCCACGGTAACCTCCTGGAGGTGGCCCCTGTGGGAGAGGCTGCTTCACAGAACATATGTGGTGGTTGGGGCTGGGCTGTGCTGCACAAAGCCTGCTGAAGGAATGCCTACTGCACAAGTTCTGAGGAAAGATAGACAGGGAAAACATGAAATGCTGTCCTTTTAACCAAGCTGCCAAATTATTAACATTATGAAGGCTGATGCTTGAGTAAATGATTCGTTTCTTGTCTTAACTACCCTAGGAACTTAAACTTTTGAACTTTGCTGTTCTCTGTATACACTAGTTCATTGTGCGTCAATCCCGGAAATACATTAAACCTACAGATAGCTCTCTGACCATCCCCTAAAGGACTCAGGACATGACCAGAACTCCTGGCATCCATCATCCAGACTTCCTGACATCTGACTAATAATAGTCCTGGACCAATCCAAGGGCTAAGAATGCAGGACTGAATATTCCCAAGGATATAACTTTTACTATAAAACTCAACATTTTTTTCTTCTTGAGAACATTTCTGGGTTTTTGCCTAGTTCTATTTCCAGTTTGCAAACTCTAACATCCTTGAGCCAATCTTAATAATTTATTTCTAAACAAAGCCTTCTAACTTTTTTACTCTATTGACACTTATGTGAGCATTGTGAATTTCAAAGAATTCTCTGTTTTCAGCAACACCACTAGATTTGAGTAAGGTAGTTGCTTGAACCCTTTGTGCTTTGTCTTCTAGGGTTCCACTAGTGAGTTCTGTTTTTTTATAATGGGGCATTCTCTGTCTAAAACTGCTACAGAACAACAACTCCCATCATCTGCAACACCAGCTGGATTTATGTTAAATGTCATGGTTAATCCTCTGTTAATTATCTATCTTGATGGACCTCTGTTACAAAAGGCAATTTAGAATGACAGTGGCCACTTCAGGACCTTTAGAAATTCCAAAATTAGTGTATTTACACACACAATTAGAAAATTTTAGAAATGTTAAGTTGAATGAGAAGTATTTTCGGTTAGTGTTTATAAGTCTCTAAGTAATTAAATGATTCAAAGATAATCTTAACATTTCTTTTGCCTTTTCATCTGGCCATGAGAACTTTCAGGGGAACTTATCTTTAACAGAGGAACTTCACGCTCTGAAAGTTCCGAAAAAGTTCCTCCCTCAGAATCTCTACTAGTTATATATACAAACATACTGGTCCTTCCTCTTGTACTTTTTCAATAAAATAGACCAATTCAGTCAAAATAATTTAAAACTCTAACGGTCATTCATAAAAACCTTTGTTCTAAGTCTAGATGGAGGGCCCACCCCGCTAAAGAAAAGAAATCCAAACTTCTTGGGGACAATGTGATTGATATGCAGAAGCTTCTAAAAGACAGAATGACTTTTTATTTATTTATCTTTTTTAATTGCATTTTTCTGTTACCATTTATTTCCCCATACACTCCTCCACCTCCACCCAACATCCCCCACACACAATCACCACACTGTTGTCCATTTCCAAGAGTTCTTTCTCTCTTTTTTTGCTTTTTAGCTTGATCCCTCCACCTGCCACCGCCCTCCCACCTCCTGGAGCTGTCATCCTCCTCTCTACCTATGAGTCTGCCTCTATTCTGCTTGTTAGTTCAGTTTGTTCATTAGATTCTACATGTGAATGAAATCATATGGTAGTTGTCTTTCTCTGATGGGCTTATTTCATTTAACATAATATTCTCCAGGTCTATCCATGCTGTCCCAAAGGGTAAAATTTTCTTTTTTACAGTCAAGCAGTATTTCATTGTGTAAATGTCCCATAGTTGTTTTATTTACTTACCTACTGACGGACACTTGGGCTGCTTCCAAATCCTGGCTGTTGTAGATAAGGTTGCAATGAATATAAGGGTGCATATGTTCTTTCAAACATGTTTTGGGTTTCTTTGGATAAATTCCCGAAAGTGGAATCACTGGGTCATAATACAGTTCCATTTTTAATATTTTAAAGATTATTTATTTATTTATTTATTTTTAGAGAGAGGGGAAATGAGGGAGAAAGAGAGGGAGAGAAATATCAATGCACAAGAGATACATCGATCAGTCACCTCTCACACACACCCCCCCCCAACTGGGGTCCTCGCCCACAACCCAGGCATGTGCCCTGACGGAATGGAACCAGCGGCTTTTCAGTTCACAGGCCAGTGCTGAAACCACTGATCCTCACCAGCCAGGGCCCATTTTTAATTTTTTGAGGTAACTCCATACTGCTTTCCATGGCAGTGGCACCAATCTGCATTCCCACCAGTAGTAAACACACACACATGCAAAATGACTTCTTAGAAAAGAGGTCTAAAAGGGTCCCTAAAAAAACTTTGGGTACCTGAGCAGGTGCTTTAAAATTTCTTAAAGTGTAAATTGCTGCTATGGCTCCAAGGCTCCTTGCCAAGGACGAATACAAATTTTAATTCTCTTCTCCACAAATATTAATAAGAAAAGACTTTAGCCATCTCAAATAATATACTTAACTTAGTTCAATTAATATAAGTTGAAATATAGTTCCACTGCTATACATTATTGGGGGTTTTACCTTATGGTTGAAAATTTAAAATGAAACTATCAAGTCTCTGGTTATGTCTGTGTAAATGTTTGTGTGTGTATGTCTGCCCCTGCAGGATATTACTAAAATTGGTATGTAAAATGCTCTGTTTAATTGGCTTAAAGGAATTAAGTACTTATATAAAAGTTATATAATAGAAACTGCCCTGGCTGGGTGGCTCAGTTGGTTGGAACCTTGTCCCATAGACCAAAAGTTTGTGGGTTTCATTCCTGGTTAGGGCATATGCATAGGTTGTGTGTTTGATCTCCTGTTAAGGAGGTGACCAATTGATGTTTCTCTCTCCCTTCCCTCTAAAATCAATAACCATATTCTCCAGTGAGGATAAAAAATAAAATAAATTAATTAATTAAAATTAAATTAAAAATTGAGGATTTTAAAAATATATATTAGAAACTAACACAAATGCTGCACAGGATTGCATAACTTGGAAAAATATTTGATACTGGAGCCAATTTGCGTTTGGTATGGTTAAATAGGCATGTCTTTGGAGATATTAACATTAAGTATAATACTTTTATTCTACCTGGGTTTATTAGTTAAATATATTTATTCATCTCTGCTGCAAAATTTTGTCAGCAAGAATTAAAACTCTGTAGGATGAAATTTTTATAAGTAATCTATCAATAATTGTTAACATCTAGTAAATTAGAAGGATACAAGTAGGATGAAAAGGTTGTTATTAAGTTGTAACTTTTTACTAATGATTATATGTTATAGTATTTGTACATAAAAAGCTTCCCCAAATTATTTAGTAGCTTGAGACTTTAAAGTTTTGCCAGCTAAATAAATGTTGAATAGTCATTGAATATCCAGATTATTTCCAAATAAGATAAAATACTGGAAAACCTGCTGCTAAATAAATCTTAGTTTACCTACTTTTCACTTATTACAGAGAAGATAAAAGATACATTTGGATCTGTTAATATATGTAAATGAATAATAGGAGTAATAATAGAAACAACTTAAAATGGAAAAATATAATATTTTTTGGTAAAACAATGTATAAAGTATGGAACTGCATTTCTGAGGAAATTTTTAAAAAGTGATTTGTCTTGCAATAAGTTGATTATTTCTGAATGAGTAAGAAAAGAAGAAAAGGAGGGAAAGAAAAGTTATGAAAGGGTATGAAAAAGGAATCTTTTTAAAATTTAATTAAAAAAATTTTAAACTTAATCTCTATTATATTTTTTCCATTACCATTTAGTCCCCTTATATTCCCTTCCCCCCAGCATTCACCACACTGTTGTCCATGTCCATGAGTCAAAAAGGAAATCTTGAGAAAGGAAATTTGACATGTGGTTAAGCTGAATAAGACTAAAATTTAATTTAATTTAATTTAAAGTGAATTTAAATATCAAAAGAAAGCTGATCCAAAATTAGAGTTTGGTTCTTTCTCTGCTAAAAGGACAAAGTTTTCCATTACTATTAGTATGCTCTTATATAAAGGAAATGAAAAGATTTTGTTTTATCAAAAAATTTCCTGTGGTCTTTATCATCAGGTCTTTGATTATTTAGGTAAACCAAGTCTTCTTAATATTAAAAGAGTTAAATTTTGCTGAAAACCATTTAACTTTCTGTATTTGCCTACAAAGTCTTTATTTTTATTTATTTATTTATTTTTGGGGTTCAATGAACTTTATTGATGGTGCATGACAAGGTAGGGTTCCCTAAGCCCCTCCCCTCTTCAGGGGGTCTAGAATGGAAACTGGAGGTCAGGAGGTTCTCAGTGTGTCGGGGGATCTCTCTTCCTGTTGCTGGTACTGGTGGTCCAGGGGGCTCTTTCTCCTTGGAGGCCATGTACACCATAAGGTCCGCCATCCTGTTGCTATAGCCAAATTCATTGTCATACCAGAAAATGAGCTTGACAAAGCGGTCATTGAGGGAAATGCCAGCCCTGGCAGAGAAGGTGGAGGAGTAGGAGTCACTATTAAAGGCACGGGAGGCAACTTGGTCCTCCGTATAGCCCAGGGTGACCTTGAGGTGACCTTCTGATGCCTGCTCACTACCTGCTTGATGTCATCATGTTTGGCAGCTTTCTCCAGGTGGTAGGTCAGATCCACAGCCGACTCGCTGGGGTTAAGGACACAGAAGGCCATGCCAGGGAGCTTTCCATTCTGCTCAGGGATGACCTTGCCTTGGCAGCACCAGTAGAAGCAGGGATGATGTTCTGGGCAGCCCCTCAGTCATCACTCTACAGCTTCCCAGAGGGACCATCCATGGTCTTCTGGGTGGCAGTTATGGCATGGACTACGGTCTTGAGTCCCTTCATGGTGCCAGAGTTCTCATGCATGACCTTGACCAGGGGGCCAAGCAACTTGTGGTGCAGAGGCATTGCTGACAATCTTCATGGAGTTGTCATACTTGTCATGGTTCATACTCATCACAAACATGGAGTCACCCTCAGAAGGGGCAGGGATGAGGACCCCTTTTGCTGCACACAAGTGAGCCTGAGCCATCTCTGTAGTAGTGAAGACCCCAGTGGACTCCACAACCTATTCAGCACCAGCATCACACCATTTGATGTTGGCAGGATCTTGCTCCTGAAAGATGGAGATGGACTTTCCATTGCTGACAAGCTTCCTGTTTTCAGTCTTGAATGAGCCTTTGAACTTCCCATGAGTAGGATCATACTGGAACATGTACACCATGTAGTTGAGATCAATGAAAGGATCATTGATGGTGACAACATTCACTTTTCCAGAGTAAAAATCAGCGCTGGTGACCAGGCTCCAAATATGGCCAAATCTGTTCACTCCAACCTTCACCATTATGTCTTAGGGTTGAGGCTGGCACTGTGCAGGAAGACGAGGCTGTCTGTCAAACAGGAGGAGCAGGGAGCCTGCCTACAAGGTCTTTAATTGTCACTTATTTTTTGTATATTTTATTGATTATGCTATTACAGTTGTCTCATTTTTTCTCCCATTTATCCCCTCTGCCCTGCACCCCATACCATCATCCCCACATCAACATTTTCCCACCACTGCTGTCCCCAACCCCACACCTCCATACCTCCCACACTCAATCCTTCCCCCATTTGGCTTTGTCAGTATGTCCTTTATGCATGTTTCTTGATGACCCTTCCCCTCCTCTTCCTGTTATCCCCCTCACTCTTTCCCTCTGGTTACTGTCAGCTTGTTTTTTATTTCAATGTTGCTGGTTATATCTTGCTTGCTTGTTTATTTTGTTGATTAGGTTCCACTTATAGGTGAGATCATATGGTATCTGTCTTTCACTGTCTGGTTTATTTCACTTAGCATAATGCTCTCCAGTTCTATCCATGCTGTTGCAAAGGGTAGTAGCTCTTTCCTTCTTTCTGCTGAGTAGTATTCCATTGTATAAATGTACCATAGTTTTTTTTGATCTACTCATTTACTGTTGGGCACTTATTATATTATATTAATGTAATTAATATGGTAACCACACAGCAAAATCTGAGAGCAGATCCACAAAAGACAATGAAAGGGCAAAAAGAGCATACCCACATGGAAAGTAACCAATTTACAAAGTGGGGAGAAAAAGGGGAAAAAGAAATAACAGAAGCACAAAACAACCAGAAAGTAATGTATAAGATGCTGTTAGTACATTCTTATAGGCAATAGCTACTCTAAATGTACATGGATTGAATTCAACAATCAAAAGACACAGTGTGGCTAGATAAGTAATAATACAAGACTCAGCTAAATGCTGTCTACAAGGGACTCATTTCGGATTTAAAGACACATATAGACTCAAAGTGAAGAAATGGAAGAAGATATTCTGGAAAATTGAAAACCAAAAGAAAGTGAGGATTACCATACTTATATCAGACAAAATATACTCAGAGCCAAAAATTGTAATGAGACATGGAAGGTCATTATAAAAGACCATAAGGGTCAATTTTCACAAAGGTATATAATGAGTATAAATATATATACACCCAACTTCAGAGCACCTAAATATATTAAGTAATACCAACAGATCTAAAAGTTGAAATAGATAATACAATAATAGTAAAAGACTTCAATTGCCCACTTTCACCAGTAGATAGATTATCTAGATATAAAAATAAACAAGGAAAGATTGTTATTAAACCATACTGTAAAACAAAAGGACTTAACAGATATATAGAACATTCAAGCCAGTAGCAGCAGAATACACATTCTCCTCAAGTGCACACAGAACAGCCTCCAAGAAAGATCATAGGATAGGACACAAAGCAAGTCTTAACAAATTTAAGAAGATTAAAATTACATCGACTATCTTTTCTGACCACAGTCAGATGAAACTAGACATCTAAAGCAAGAGAAAAGTAAAAAAATCTATAAATATGTGGAAATGAAACAACACACTCCCGATAAACAATGAGTCAAAAAAAATTAAAAGGGAAATAAAAAATATCTTCCCCCAAATAAAAAACATGACACACCAAAATTAATGGGATGATGCAAAAACAGTTCCGAAAGTTTATAGCAATAAATGCATGTATTAAGAAATTAGAAAAATCCTAAATAAACAACCTAACTTTACACCTCAAGAGATTAGAGAAAAAGAACATATTAAGCCCCAAATTAGCAGAAGTATGAGAGTAGTAGAAACCAGCATGGAAAGAATGAAATAAAGACCAGAAAAACATTAGAAAATATTGATAAAACTAAGAGATGTTTATTTGACAACATTATCAAAATTGACACAATTTTAAACAAAAAAAAGAGAGAGAGAGAAATAAATTCAGGAATCAAAGTGGTGACATTACAATGGATACCATAGAAATACATGAATCATAAGGGACTACTATGAAACTATATGCCAGCAAATTACAGCAGTTAGAATAAATAAATAAATCATATAAACACACAACTTACCAAGGCTGAATCAGGAAAAATAGAAATTTGAACAGACCAATAACAGGTAAAGAGATTAAATAAGTAATAAAAAATCTTCCAATACAGAAAACTCCAAGACCGGCTACACTGGCAAATCTTAACAAATATTTAAAGGAGAATTAATGTCAATATTTTTCAAACTCTTCCAAAAATTGAGGAGGAGAAGCACTTCTATATTCATTCTATGTGGACAGTATTACCATGATAACAAAGCCAGGTAAGGACATTACAACAATGATATCTATAGACCAATATCTCTGATACATAGAGAAAAAGTCCTCCATAAAATATTAGCAAATTGAATTCAACATACACAAATATAATTTAAAACATCACAATCAACTGAGATTTATCCCTGGGATGCAAAATGAATTCAATATATGCAAATAAATAGTTATTTATTATATTTATTTATTGTGATGTATTACATCACAATAATAGAATGAAAGATAAAAATTACATGATCATCACAATAAATGCAGAAAAACATTTGTCAAAATAGAATATTGTTTCATAATAAAATCCCTCAAAAGCTTATTAACAAAATGTAATCTGAGAAATGGACAGAGAAATTAAATAAATATTTTTCCAAGCAAGACATCTATATGGCCAACAGGTACATTAAAAGATGCTCAACATCAATAATCATCAGGGGAATGCAAATCAAAGCCACAGTGAGATAACACCTTACACCTATAAAAATCATAGTCATCGAGAAGACAAGAAATAACTAGTGATGGTGATGAAAGAGGAAAAGGGAAATATTGTACACCGATGGTGAAGATGGAAATTGATTCACCCACTTTGGAAAACAATCTTGAAGTTCCTCAAAACATCAAAAATAAATTTACCATATAATCCAGTAATTCTACTTCCGAATAATACCCAAAGGACATGTAAACAGTATTTCAAAGAGATATATGCACTCCCATGTTCATTGTACCATTTTTTACAATAACCAAGATGTGGAAATAACATTTGTAACCATTGACAAATAAATAGATTAAAAAATATATATAATAGAATATTATTCATCCATGAGAAAAAGGATATACTGCCATTTGTGACATGGTTGAAACTTAAGGACATTATGCTAAGTAAGATAAGCCAGAGAAAAACAAATACTGTATGATATCACATGTGTGAAATCAAAAGAGAAAAACCCATAAAAAAATAGAGCAAAACGGTGGTTATCAGTGGCCAGGGAGTAAGGGAATAGAAGAGATGTTTTTTAAGAGTACAAACATGCAACTGGTACTAAACAATCCTAGATCTATGCATAATGTAGTGAATATAAACAATAATATAGTATTGTAATATTAATCATTTATCCACAAAATGATCATTATAACCTGATAAAGGTGCTAACTATTAATACAATGGCAAGCATATCACAATAGATAAATGTGTCAAATCAACACGTGTAACTTAATATAATATTATCTGTCAAACATATTTAACTAAAAATTAATATTTGCAATAAATAGTTTCTAAGAATTCTACTTGCTTGTTGCATTGAGAATAGTGTTACATCAGAGAATGGAAGTGGCACCTATTCAGCAACTCATGTGTAGAAGTATTTAAGAACACCTGTGGGGCTTCCAGTCACGATGTCATGGTAGATAAACACCATAATCATATACACCCACAACCACATCAAAATTACAACTAAGCAACAAGGCATCTATCATTCAAAACTTCCTGAAATCTAGGTGAACAGAAGTCCTACAACTAAGGACACGAAGAAGAAATTATACTGAGACTAGTAGGAGGGGTGGAAGTGCAGAACCAGCTAAATTGGGAGACACATCTTGGTTGCAGAGGTCTTCCCTGAGGAGTGAGGGGTCTTGCTTCTTTAACAGATTGCCCAGCCCAGGGTTCTAGTGCCAGAAAGACAATTCCCAAAAACTTCTGGCTGTGAAAACTAGCAGGATTGTGGCTGAGTGAGATGGAAGGCTTCTAAATTCACCGGCATTCCTCTTAAAGGGTCTATATTCTGACTTATTTGGACTAACTCACTCTGAATTCTAGCACTAGAGCAGCAGCTCAAAAGGCACCAAGGCCCTATGGGAGGAATTAAATTGTCAGATGTTAGGATGAGGGCTGGAGGGCAGATTTGTTCCAGGCAGAATTGCTGGCAGAGGCTGCTGTTCCTTTGTTGAGCTTTCTCCACACAAAGCCAGCAGGTAGTGCCATATCTGAATCTCCATCAACTTGGTTAACATTATTTGTCCAGCCCTGGTGACCCCATGCCACAATCAATTTGTGGGCCCACCCAAGTTGTTTCCAGTGGCTTTTCCATACAAATTGCCTGTCTTTACTCATGCTGCTGATTTTCCTAAAATCTCTTAAAGGTCCATAAATAGCAAACAAGTAGCACCTGGCCTTGGTGTGTCCCATACCTCTTACTAAGTGTTGCCAGGCACAACACTAGCTGCAGCTGACCTTGGTCTCAGCTTGGCCTTACCCAACCACCTCTAAGCACAACACACATAGCAGCCATCTGCATATCCCTTTGAAGTTCATGCCAGGCAGCTAGAGGCAAGGCACAGGCAGAAGCTGACCTAGTGACCTGCACCTCCTAGGAGGCCCTACAGCCCACACAGCAGGTGGACAGCTTCAGACTGTACCGAAACATCACCCAGTTACCTTTATGATTGACACACTCAAGGGGCAAACTCAGCAGGCACTAGAGACCTGCAGAAACTATGGGGTAAGACCCTGCACAGCAGATTCCCTGTTGTGGTCACAGCCAGTCCTCACAGTGATCTGCCTAGAAGTAAATCTCTTCCACTGACAGTAATCAAAGCTCAACTACAAAAGGGGGGTGCACACAGCCCACAGAGGGGGTACACTAGAAGCACCAAGCTCAGCTGACTGGTAAGTCTGAGCAACTGGACCTTACAGGACATTTACTACATAAGGTTATTCTACCAAGACTGAGAGATATAGCAGTGCTACCTATTACATACAGACGCAGGAAGGCAGCCAAATGAGCAGACCAAAAAAAACAAAACAAAAAACATGTTCCAAATGAAAGAACAGAACAAAACTTAAAAAAAAAAAAATTGACAGAGAGATAGAACTCAACAAAATGGAGACAAACAATATACAAGATGCACAGTTCAAAATACTGGTTATAGGATGTTCAATGGTCTCAGGGAGAACTTCAACAAAATGATAGGAAACAAAAGTAGACATAGAAAACATAAAAAAGAACTAGTCAGGAATGAAGAATATAGTAACTGAAATGAAGGACACATTACAAGGAATCAACAGTAGAGTAGATGAAACAGAGAACCCAACCAGCAATTTAGAAAATAAGAAAGGAGAAAACATCCAATTAGAACAATAAAAAAAAAAATGATGATAGTTTAACCAGCCTCTGGAACAACTGCAAGCATACTAACATTTGCATCATGGATGCTAGAAGGAGAAGAGAGAGCAAGGAACTGAAAACCTATTTGGAAAAATAATGACTGAAAACTTCCCTAACTTGGCAAAGGAAATAGACATACAAGTCCAGGAAATGTAGAGTCCCAAACAAGATGAAACCAAAGAGGTCCACACCTCATAATTAAAATGCAAAAAGTTAAAGACAAAGAGAATCTTAAAAGCAGCAAGAGAAAAGCAGTTAGTTACGTACAAGGGAGCAACCATAAGACTGTCAGCTGATTTCTCAACAGAATCTTTGCAGACCAGAAGGGATTGGTATAAAATATTCAAAGTGCTGAAAAGCAAAAACCTACAACCAAGATTACCCAGAAAAGCTATCATTTAAATTGAAGGGCAGATAAAGAGCTTCCAGGCAAAAGAAGGCTAGCGTTCATAACTACCAAACCAGAATTACAAGAAATGTTGAAGGGTTTTCTTTAAGAATAAAAAGCAAAAGAAAAGGTAAAAAATATGAATAACAATTTGGCAATAAATACATACCTATTACCCATATGTTCACTGCAGCATTATTTATATTAGCTAAGATATGTAAGCAATCTAAGTGTCCATCAATAGATAAATGGGTAAAGAAGTGGTGCATATATACAATGGAATATGACACTGTCACAGAAAAGAATGAAATCTTGCCATCTGTGACAACATGGATGGACATAAAGGGTATTGTGCTGAGTTAAATAAGTCAGAGAAAGACAAATGCTATGATTTCACTTAAATATGGAATCTAATAAACAAGATAAATGAACAAGTAGAAAAGAAACAGACTCAGATACAGAGATACAGAGAACATTTTGAGGGTTACCCGAGGGGATGGAGGTTGGTGGGGGTGGGTGAAAAATGTGAAGGGATTAAGAAATGCAAAATGGTAGTCACAGAATAGTCATAGGGATGTAAATTATAGCATAGGAAATATAGCCAATAATATTTTAATAACTATATATGGAGTCAGATGGGTGCTGGATTTATCAGGGAGATCACTTCATGTTACATAAATGTCTAATAACTGGGATGTATATCTGAAAATAATATAATATTGTTAATCAACTGTAATTTAAGAATAAAAAAATTATTAAACTGAAGAAAATAACACCTGTAATCAAGAGGTTTCTAAAAATGCTACTTGCCCAGCAAGATGGCAGAGAAGTGATTAGAAGTTACACTGACCTCTTCCCAGGGCCAATCTGGAATTACAACTAAATTGTGGAGAAAATACATGGAACAAATAATGGAACAATAGTGAGAGAGAAGCCTTATAACTTTGGACAGACAGAAGAATCTGTTTCAACACAACCTGACTGGTAAGGAGGGCAGTGGAGGCTCTAGAAGGCTGACTGGGTACCCGCTGGCTGCAGTGCCAGAGGGATGTTTAAGTGGCCAGCTGGATCCCCCTGAGAAGAGTGGGGTCTAAACCATAAGTGGGGATCCCCAGTCTGCAGCACCAAAGCTGAAAAAGCACACAGATAACAGCCAGCTACAAAAAGTGGCAGAGTTGCTCTCTATCTCCAGCCTGGGTGGCTGGACAATGAAAGAGCCATTAAAAGGACCAATGTATAAATTTTCATCTGCAGCCGTTTACCCTGAGCTCCAGAAAAGGCATGGGCAGAGTGGGCTAGAGACACCTGAGGAAAGACTCGGGATGGAGGCATTGGAGAGAAAACAGAGAAGATAGCTTCCAAGATTCAGGTGCTGAGCCATTACAGATGTGGTAGCAGCCATCTTGCTCAGGTAGACCACTCTCCCTTGACTGGTGGCAGCCTGAGAGGAAACAATAGCCCAGCCCTGAGGAGGGACTCTGCCCTGGTACCATGGTGGTTAAGCCTGACAGCTGAGTACAGAGTGGTAGCCACAGATAGTAGATTTCTGGCAAAGGGGAAGGGCAGAGTGGACTAGAGATGCCTGAGGTTAAGCTGAGGATGGAGGCTTCAGGGAGAGAACTGAGGTAGTAGCTGCTGGGATCCTGTTGCTGAGTCATCCCACATACAGGCAGCAGCCATCAAGTTCACACAGACCACTCCCCTCTGAGCTGCTGCCTGAGGGGAAACATTGGCCCTGAGCCCTGGAGGGATTCCACCCTGTCCTATGGTGCTTATGCCTGACTGCTGACTGCAGAGTGACTGGATTACCAACTGAAGGAGACAGCCACAGACAGGAGATCCCTGGAAGTCTTGAACAGGCAGACTAAGATTGGATGGGGTCAACATCTGACATCACCAGAGGTGGATCCAGAAAGAAAAAAACAACAATAAATACTAGAGGCTACTGCAATAAAACTCACTGTGGTCTGCTCCATGATTTGTGATATTTTCTTCATTACATAGCTTTTTAACATTCATTTCTTATCTATCAAGTTGGTGCCTATTAAGTCACTAGATTTTATACTATAGTTTATTTCTTTCCTTTCTTATAATTGTTTTAATCTCTTCGCAGCATTATTAATACTAGTTCATTTGCTGTGTATAATGGGATTTCAGGGAGTAGTTATTTTTCTAGTCATGGGTTTCTTTCCTGTGCTTTGTGGCTTTGCTCCAACAGTCAAATAATGGGAAGACAAAGAAATAACCCACAATCAAAAGGAAAGGAGGAATCCCCAGAAAGGCTACTAAATGAAATAGAGGCAGGTAAACTATCAGATATTGAGTTCAAAACAATGGTTATAAGGAAGCTCAATGAACTCAATGAGTTCACTGAGAATGACAAAAAACTACAGGGAAGCTACAAGGAACTTACTGAAAACTATATCAGCATGAAAAAGGACATAGGAACTATCAACAAGAACCAAAAGAAAATGAAGAATACAATTTCTGAATTGAAGAACACAGTAGAAGGAATTGAAAGCAGGCTAGAGGAAGCAGAAGATTGAATCAGCGAGCTGGAGGATATGGCAGGAAAAATCTCCCGGAAAGAGCAAGAAAATGAAAAAACACTCAAAAAGAAGGAAGAGAGGTTAAGAAAAATGCAGGGCAACATGAAACATAATAATATCCATATAACAGGAATACCACAGAGAGAAGAAGAGGAACAAGGGATAGAAAACCTGTTTGAAAAAGCAATGATGGAAAACTTACCTAATTAGAGGACAGAAAAAGTCACACAACTCCAGGAAGCACAGAGGGTCCAAATCAAGAGGAACCCAAAGAGGTCCACTCCAAGACACATCATAATGAAAGTGGCAGATATCAAAGACAAAGAGAGAATCCTAAAGGATGCAAGAAAGAAACAGGAAGTAACATAAAAGGGAGCCCCAAGAAGCCAAGCAGCTGAATTCTCCACAGAAACACTACAAACAAGAAGGAGATGGCAAGATATATTCTGAGTAATGAAAAGCAAAGGTCTGCAACCAAGACTACTCTACCCAGTAAGGCTCTCAATTAAAATGGAAGGTGAAATAAGGAGTTTCCCAACAAAAGAAGGCTAAAACAATACTCCTCTGCCAAACCAGCATTGCAAGATATGCTAAAGGGACTGTTTTAAGAAGATGAAGAAAAAGAGTGAGAGAGGAAAACAGATAAAATGGGGAAAAAATGAATAAGTATCTATCAATAATAACTTTAAGTATAAATGGATTAAATGTTCCAACTAAAAGACATAGGTTGACTACATGGAATAGAAAACATGACCCACACATATGCTGCCCACAAGAGACCCTCCTAAGAACAAAAGATATACACATCCTGAAAGTAAAGGGTTGGAAAAAAATATTCCAAGCAAATGGACAGGAAAAAAAAGCTGAGGTAGCAATACTTATATCAGACAAAATAGACTTCAAAACAAAGGCCATAAAAAGAGACAAAGGGTCAATTCAAAGGGTCAATAAATCCAGGAGGTAGTTCTTTGTCAAGATGAACAAAATCAACAAGTCTTTAAGCAGACTCATCAAGAGAAAAAAGGAGAGGACCCCAAAAAATAAAATGAGAAATGAAAGAGGAGAAAGTACAACTGATACCACAGAAATACAAAGGATTGTAAGAAATTACTACAAACAACTATATGCCAAGAAATTTGAAAAACCTGAAAAAATATAATATACCAAAACTTGAATGAAGAAGAAGCAAAAAGCTTGAACAGACTAATAACAGATGGGAAAGTTGAAGCACTAATCAAAAACCTCCCAGCACACAATAGCCCTGTACCAGATGGTTTCACAGGATGATTTTACAAAACATTTAAGGAAGAGCTAACCCATATACTTTTCACTATTCCAAAGTATCCAAGAAGAGGGAAGACTCCCAAACTCTTTTTATGAGGCCAGCATCATCTTAATCACAAAACCAGATAAACACACAATACAGAAAACTACAGGCAAATATCCATGATGAACATAGACATTAAAATCCTGAATAAAATATTGGTAAACCATACCCAGCAATACATTAAAAGGATCATCCACCATGATCAATTGGGATTCATCTCTGGAATGCAAGGATGGTACAATATTCACAAATCAATAAATGTAATATATCACATAAACAAAGGGAAAGACAAAAATCACATGATCATAACAATATGTGCAGATAAAGCATTTGATAGGATACAGCACCCATTTATGGTAAAAACATTCAACAAGGTGGGAGCAGAGGGAGAATACATTGACATAATAAAGGCCATATCTGAAAAATCTACAGTCAAGATCATACTCAATGGGCAAAAATGAAAAGCTTTCCCACCAGGACTGGGAACAAGGCAAGGATGACTACTTTCACCACTTCTATTCAACATAGTATAGGAAGTCCCAGCCATGGCAATCAGAAAAGAAAAATAAATGAAAGGCATCCAAATTAGAAAGGAGGAAGTAAAGCCGTCAATGTTTGCAGATGACATGAGAGTGTATACAGAAAACCCTATAGACTCCACCAAAATACTACTTGACCTAAAAAGTGCATTTAGCAAAACAGCAGGATACAAAGTCACTATTCAGAAATCAAAGGCATTTTGTACACTAAGAGTGAAAATCAGAAACAGAAATCAGAAAAAAAAATCCCATTTGCTGTAGCAACTGGAAATTAAAGTAACTAGGAATAAACCTAATCAAAGAGTTAAAAGACCTGTTCTCAGAAAACTACACAATGCTGAAGAAAGAAATTAAGCAAGACACAAATACATGGAAGCATATGCCGTGTTCATGGATTGAAAGAATTATCATCATCAAAATGTCCATACTACCCAAAGCAATTTATAAATTCAAAGTGATCCTTATTAAAATGCCACTGACATATCTCACAGATAAAGAACTGATGTTTCAAAAATTTATATGGAACCATTAATGACCCTGAATAGCCTCAGAAATATTGAGAAATAACAAAGTAGGAGGTAACATCAAACTATATTACTAGGTCAGGTTGTACTGTCTTAAAAATAGACACATAGATAAATGGAACGGAATAGAGAGCCCAAAAGTAAACCCATGTCTCTATGATCAATTAATATTCATCAGTGGGGCAAAAACATAAAATGGAGTAAAAATAGCCTCTTCAACAGATGATGTTAGGAGATCAGGACAGCTACATGCAGAAAGGAATGAAACTTGACCACCAACTTACACCATACAAAAAAATAAACTCCAGATGGATAAAAGACTTAAATGTAAGTCACAACACCATAAAAGTCCTGGAGGAGAACATAGGCAGGAAAATCCCAGATATTCCAAGCAGCAATATTTTCACTGATATGTCCCCTAGAGCAACGGACATAAAGGAAAAAATAAACAAATAGGATTTCATCAAAATAAGAAGGCTAAAGAAGACATCAGCAAAATGAAAACAGAAGCAGCCATATGGGGAAATATATTTGCCAATAATACCTCGGGCAAGGGTTTAATCTCCAAAATATATAAAGAACACACATGACTCCACTCCAGGAAGACAAACAACCCAAATAAAAAATGGGCAAAGGACTTGAAGAGACACTTCTCCAAGGAGGACATACACAAGGCCCAGTTACAAATGAAAGGATGCTCAGCCTCACTAGCCATCAGAGAGATGAAATTAAAACTACATTGAGATACTACTTCACAACAGTCAGAATGACCATCATTAACAAATCAACAAACAAGTGCTGGCAAGGGCGTGGAGAAAAGGGAACCCTAGTACACTGTTGGTGGGAATGCAGACTGGTGCAGCCACTGTGGAAAACAGTTTGGAACTGCCTAAAAAAACTAAAAAAGAACTGCCTTTTGACTCAGCAATTCCACTACTGGGATTATACCCTAACAACCCTGAAACACCAATAGAAAAGAACTTGTGCCTCTCAACGTTCATAGTAACACAATTTAAAATAGCCAAGAATTGGAGGCAACCTAAGTGCCCAACAGTAATAGGGCTGATCAATAAACTCTGGTACATTTACACAAGGGAATACTACACAGCAGAAAGAAAGAGCTACTGCCCCTTGCAACAGCATGGATGGAACTGGAGAGCATTATGCTAAGTCAAATAAGCCAGGTGGTGAAAGACAGATACCATACGATCGCACCTATAAGTGGAATCTAATCAACAAAACCAGCAAGCAAGGAAAATATAAGCAGCAACATTGAAATTAAAAACAAACTGACAGTAACCAGAGGGGAGTGGGTAGAGGGATAATGGGGGAAAAGAAGGGGAAGGGTCATCAAGGAACATGCATGAAGGACCCATTGACAAAACAAAATGGGGAAAGTCTGAGGGTGGGAGGTTGTGGTGCATGGGACAGGAGAAAGCGGTGGCTGGAAAATGTTGACAAAACAAAACAAAACAAAACAAAACAAAACAGGCAGTGGGGGGTTAAGAATAGTACAGGAAATTGAGAAACCAAAGAACTGATATGTACCACCCATAGACATTAAATAAGGGAGGGGGTGATGATGGCATGGAGAACAGGGTGGAAGGGATAAAGGGGTGAAAAAAATAAGACAACTATAATAGCATAATCAATAACGTATACAAAAAAATAAAAAATAAAAAATAAAAATGTTAATTGCTTACATCTGTAAACACTATGATATTAGGGGATGGAGTTATAACCATTCTGGAGACCAGGTAAGAAAGTGTTTAAGAACACTGGTAATAGATCTTTCTAAGAACGCTACTTGTTTACCCTGATTAATAACTTTATACCCATAGTGTAATACATGTAGAGAAGTGTTCCTATTGGTTGCTACATTGATAACAGTGTTATACCAGTGATTCAAAGTGGCACCCATTCTGCAATGCATGGAAGAGTGCGAGAATACCTGTAAAAAGGTGTTTCTAAAAACATCTGCTGTGTTCACAGCAGTGGCATACCAGTAAATGGAAGTGACACCCATTCTGCACTGCATGTGGAAATTTAAGAACAATTGTAGTAAATGTGTTTTAGGAATGTCACAGGCTTGCTTTCTTAAGAACAGTGTTATATTAGTGAATGGAAGTGGTGCCTGTTCAGCAGTGCTTGTAGAGAACTGTTTAAGAACATTGTAGGAACTGATATCAGCAACATATCAGCATAAGACATTTCTCCTTTTTTCTCTCATTTTGCTCAACAAATAATTAAAAATCCGTACTCAAACCAGAGCATATTTATGGGGATTTCAGACTTCGTGTCTTTCTCCAAGGGACTTGGAAAAATCTCACACAGCAGTGCAGCCATTAGGAGATAGGCAAAACTATATCAGTGAATACTTTATACCCATAGTGTGCTATAGAGAAAGAAGTATTTCTATTGCTTGCTACATTGATAGCAATGTTATATCAGTGATTCAAAGTGACACCCATTCTGCAACACAATATATAGGCTGTGGATATCAGTGGAACCATTGAGTCCACATGGACATCTCTCACTGCTTTGAGCAAGAATCAGGTAAGTGCTCAATCAGGCAGGCACTCACCTGTGAGACAGAACTTGCAGGAGTCCAACCGTCCCAAAGGGAAACTCTGACATGGCATTAGAGAAAAAAATAAAAATACAAGCTTGGTCACAGTAAAGATAAATTTGGTTGCAGCAGAGGCCATAAAATTTTTTTTCTGGTGCCACCCAACCCCCAAGGAGGTACAGATTATGGCTGGTTGATATGATAAAGGAAACCTCCTATGGAGGGTTGGCAATGAGAAAGGAGGTTGGCAATGAGAGAGACCCAGTTACTTCAGCTGGTGTGTGTGCGTGCAGGGCGGGGGGGATATGGTGAGAAACCTATTTCTCAACGAAGACACCCAGAATACTGAAGTGGGATCTCTGCTACTCCTCAGTAGTGATTTTAAAAAAATCAAATGACCTTGAAAGAACTGCGTTGGCATAAATTCCACCTATGTATATCTGGTAGCACCAGCCCAATGATATCCTACTGGGTCTGTAAAAAGCTCCAGAAGCATCGAGTGCCAGTCCACCACTCTCCACCCTGCTACCAACTCTTATGTACACTCCCAAGTGTGACCTGAAGAGCAAGCTTTGGTGGACAGAAAACAAACTCAAATATTAAGCTGCAAGGAAGAAACCACAAAATGAATTACAGCACCACCTTCTTTCTGCAAAACAAAAGAGAGGTTTCTAATAGCCACTCTGGTTAATGTATAAACAAAAGACATATAAAAATTTAAAGAGCTGCCTGCTGCTTCAAATGTAAAATAAAGGTATAACTGTAAGCAATGATACATCAAGGATATATGACATCACAGAAAGAAAATGTTAATTCTCCACCCCCCAAACTCAGAGGCATAGCATATTGCTATTAATGATAAAGAATTCAAAAATGCCTGTTATGAAATTATAATGAGGAGCTATAAGAAAACTCAGAAAGACAATTTAATAAAATCAGGAATAAAATAATTGAAATTATAGAAATAAGAACCAAACAGAAATTTTGGATCTGAAAAAAAAAATCAATGAGTTAAAGAATGCAATAGAGGGCATCTGTAGGAGGTTGCAGGGCAGACCCTATGGAAGAAGGACTAAGTGACTTGTAGGATAGGTATATAGAAGAAATATAGTTAGAAGATTAGAGGGGGCTAAGGTTTTTAAATAATGAAGAAAGCTTATGATAACTCTTTCCATCATAAAGGCAAATACCATAATAATTGGGGTTCCAGGAGTAAAGGAGAAGAGGCAAAGAATTCATTTAAAGAAATAATAACTGAGACTTTCCCAGATAAATAAAAACAGGAAGTTCATTACCAATACACCAGTGTTCCAAGAAAAGCTGAAAGGGGCTCTTCAAGCTGAAATGAAAAAAGGTATCATGAAAACATACAAAAGTATTCACCCAGTGGTAAAAGTGAAATTTTTATAGTTAGGTATTGAAAACTCCAATTCTTTAACAAGATGTTTTATTAATCATTTAACTATAGTATAAAGATTAAGGAAAATGAGTATTAAAAATAACTGTAGTTACTGTAATTTTTTAACAAATACACAACATAAGAAGAGGTAAATTGTAACAACAAAAAATAAAAAAGAAGTAAAGGAGTGGAGTTTTCATAGGTAGATAATGATAAGTTGCTATTAGGATAAAATAGATACTTTTATATATGAGGTCTGTCTGGAAAAAGTCCAGTTATTGTTAATATAATGAGAATAGTTTGTGCAACATCAGTGTAAGCTGGCAGCCAGGGAGAGTGGACTGGAATGCATGTGTGGGGACAATGACAATTTCACTGTACAAGTCAGTTGGTGCAGTAGACACTGTTGAGTGAGCATGTGTACTGTGTGACCATCGCAGTCAAAATGACAGAGCAAGTAGAGCAACGAATCTGTATCAAATTTTGCATTATGCTTGAACATTTCTGCTTGGAAACTATTCGGATGACACAGGAGTCTGCAGCTATGGACAACTGGTGATTGGCAGCTTCATCACAACAATGCACTCACTCAAGCTTCATGTCTCCTGCAGAGTTTTGATTTGTTTTCTTTTTTTTGGCAAAACATCCAATCACCGAGTTGACTCAGACTCCCTACAGCCCAGATTTGGCATCATGTGACTTCTGGTTTTTCTCAAAACTAAAATAACGTTTGAAGGGAAGAGATTTCAGATCCTCAGTGAGATTCAGGCAAATATGATGAGGCAGCTGATGGTGTTTGGGAGAACTGTGTAAGGTCCCAAGGTTCCTACTTTGAAAGGGACTGAGGCATCATTGTCCTATGTACAATGCTTCTTGTATCTTGTATCTTCTTCAATACATGTCTCTATTTTTCACATTACATGGCTGGATACCTTCTTGACACACCTCATATGAGATATTTTATGTAATCTTCATGGTAATCACAAAGCAATAATCTATAGTAGAGTCACAAAACATTAAAAGGGGAAACAGAGCATTCTGCCACACAAACAACAAGTTTACCAAGATAGGGGGAAAAAAAAGGAAAAACGAGCAATGGATATATAGGAGAATCCAAGCAGCAGAGTAGGTGGGAGCTACACTAACTTCCCCCGGGACTGAACTGGAATTACAACTAAATTATAATCAATCTAAATAACAAACTGAATATTGCGGAGGAGAAGTCTTATAACCAAGAATTTACAGAGGAAGCAACACTGGGGCTGTTTAACAGGCAGCAACTGAAGTTCTAGGGGCTGTGGAAGAGGGGAAATCCCCCTGACAAGCTTAGGGTCTAAACCCCAAGCCAGATTCCCCAACTCAGAGCACCAGAGCTAAGAAGAGGTGCCCACATAACTTCTTGCTGTGAAATGCATCAGGGTTTCTGTCTACCAAGGAGAGGCAGAATCCACTAGAGATGACAAACATACTCTTACAGGGTCAACACACAAAATTTTCTTCATAGCCATTTTCTCTGGGCCATGGCAAAGGGAGGATGAAGCAGACTAGAGATGTGTGAAGAGAGTCTGGGGTTTGTGGCTCTGGAGAGAAAGCTAAAGGGAAGGCTGCCAGAATCCCTGTGCTGAGCCATCTCCCATACCACAGAGGTGTTTTGTCTTGGTTGGAGCACTCTGTTCCTTGTAGCATCAGTGTGAAGGAACGCAATAAGGAATCCTACCCTCTGGATCCCTTTTGTCCTACCCTGTGAAGCTAACACCCTTTTGAGGAATCTGATGTCTTGGCCATGGTGTAGAGGCCTGGGCAGACTCAGAATCTCAGTGACTGAGTTAAGTTGCTTTGGGGCAGGGGCTATTCTCCCCACTTTCCCATGAACCTGACTGGCACATCACCTTCACGAGAGACCCACTAGAACTAACCTGCCTACTTTTGGCGGACTCACCCTCTAGGCTCTGGATCTGAAGTTCCCACCTGCCTTACTCCTAGAGGCTCTGCACTACCAGGTCAAACTGAGGGATGTGGCTCTGGGGAAAAAGTCTCACCCCACACCTTCCTCTGACCTTTACCCCCCCCTTTATAAGATGCACACTAGCCCTATGCTTCCAACTCACAGTGTCCTCATCCCGCTGAGCTCTGTCTCCTCCTGGCAGAATCTGAGACAGACTGAGTTCTGTGGCTCTGGAATAGAAGCCATAGAAGTCATTTTTTCCTCACATTCAAAATCAGAGCAGAACCCTCCCTTATTACAACCAAATCTTGATCTGTTTGGGCCTGATAAACTCTACTGGCCTCACCCTGACTACTCTGTGAGACCCTCCCCTAACACAACGGTGGACAAGCACCCAGTGGGTGACAGCTAAACTTGGTATACCCCAAAACATTGCTGAGTAACCTCAGACCAAGCACTGGCACTGATCTGGTGATCAATCTGCTGAACATCACTCACCCCTACCTAGTGACTCATTGTGAACCTATCGCATGCAACTTCTGTATGACCAGAGGATCTTTCATTAACTGAGCCTAACTGATAGTTGGCAAGCAGAGGCAAGTGGAGGCAGGCAGAAATGAACCTTGGACTTCCTTAGAACTTTTGTTGACCTGCCCCCAGGCCAGGTGTTGGTAAATGCTAGCCTTAGTGTACAACTGGGTCCTTACAATGCACACCTAGGCCCTGTGGAGATAGTCACAAATGGGGAATTTCATGCAGCTCAAAACAGGTGGCCCAGGACCAGCCACAGGAAATGCCACAGGAGGCACAAGAGTGCCTCCCATGAGACCCGGAAAAAACATACCCAGTGGCCAGCTTTAGGCAACATCAGAGCAGGATCCAATAAGCTTCATATGTGGCATATCCAAAAGATTTTGTCAGGCACCAAACCCCACTGAGGTGAATTCTGCTTTATGTAGTCAGCATCAGCACAGTAGCTCACATGCAATGGTCAGGGTTGAGACTCATAGTCAGTCAGCCTAAGGTTTTATCCCATATAAGAATGGTCCAATAGCAGTCAAGACTCAATTACAATAGGAGGGCCCACATAACCCATACAAGGGACATTCCTGAAATGCCCAGCCCACATGATCATGGGGACTGTACCACTGGACCCCACAGGAGACCTAATACACAATGCCACCAATTAAGTAGAAAAGGTTAAAGGCAGACTCACAAAATCCACAAAAGAAAACAGCTACAAAGAAGCTCCCAAAAAGCTGTCAGCTGATTTATAAACAGAAACATGTAAGGCAAAGGAATTGGCATGAAATATTCAAAGAAATAGAAAGCAAGAATGTGCAACAAAGACTGCTTTCTCTACCAAGGCATTCATTTAAAATTGAAATAGAAAAAAATAGATTCACAGACAAAAAAAGTAAAAGTTTGTTACCACAAAACAGGCACTTAAAAAAAAGTGTTAAAGGGTTTGCTTTAAGAAGAAGAAAAAAAGAAAAAAAAAGGAACCAACAAATTTAATTTGAATACCAACAAATTAAACACTTTGGATGAAATGAATAAATTCCTAGAAACATATGATCTGAATAGAGAGATTAAAACTTGTGAAATTGGAGGATCCAAGATGGCAGAAGAGTGAGTGGAAAAAAAAATTAAAAGAATAAAATGGGTATAACCATGTACCTATCAATAATCACTTTAAATGTAAATGGCTTAATTGATTCCCAAAAGACAAAGGGTAGCTGAATGGACAAGAAAACATTATATATATATATATAATGTATGCATATATATGTATATATATAATTATAATGTGTATATATTATATATAATGTGTAAATAATATATATATGTATATATATAATTATAATGTGTGTGTGTGTGTGTGTATATATATATATATATATATAATCTACAAAAGACCCACCTCAGAACAAATGATACCCACAGACTAAAAATAAAGACATAGAGAAAGGTATTTCCTGCAATAAAAAAAATAAAAAGTAGGGGTAACAATATTAATGTCAGACAAAACATACTTTAAAACAAAGACTATAGTAAGAGACAAAGAAAGATATTACATAATGATAGAAGGAGCCATCGAACTAGAGGATATAACCCTTGTAAACATGCATGCACCCAACATAGGAGCACCTAAATATATAAAGGAAATCTTGATGGGCATATAGGGAAAGGTCAACAGTAATACAGTCATTGTAGAAAATTTTAACACCCTATTGACATCAATGGGTAGATCTTTCAGACAGAAAATCAACAAGTGAAGTGTGGACTTAAATGACACACCAGAGCAGAAAGATTTAATTAGTATTTTAGAGCAGTTCATTCCTCAGTGGCAGAACATACATTTTGCTTCAAGTGCACACGGAACATTTTCTAGGGTAGATCATATGTTAGGGCACGAATGTCAATAAATTTAATAAGATTGAAATCATCTTCTCTGACCATAATTATATGAAATGAGAAATCAATTGCAAGTAAGAAAATGAAAAACATACATAGACATGGGAGCTAAATAACATGTTACTAAACAATGAATGGCTTAAAAATGAGATCAAGAAAGAAAGCAAGTGATATCTCGGACCCATGGGCATGGACCATGGCGAGGGGATGGTTGTGGGAGTGGGGATGGGGTGGGCAGAGTAAAGGTGGGCAATGAGGAAAAGGCCAGACAACTGTAACTGAAGAAAAATAAGCAAATGAAAATGAGATAAAGACATCCCAGTATCTATGGGGCAGAGAAAAAGTAGTCCTAAAAGGAAATTCATAGCATTACAGGGCCACCTGAAGAAATAAGATAAATCTCAAATAAACAATCTTATTCTACGCTTAATGGAGCATGAAAAAGAATAAAAAACAAAGCCCAGAGTGAATAGAAGGAAGCAAATAATAAAGATCAGAGCACAAATATATAAGATAGAGTCTAAAAAACAATAAAAAAGTAATGAAAACAAAAGCAGATTCTTTGAAAAGATAAACAAGATAGATAAACCTTTAACCAGACTAAGAAAAACAGAGAACCCAGATAAATGAGATCAGAAATGAGAGAGAAGTAACAACTGGCACCAAAGAAATACAAAGGATATTAAGAAAATATTACAAACAGTGAATACTAACAAATTAAACACTTTGGATGAAATGAATAAATTCCTAGAAACATACACTCTGAATAGATAGATTAAAACTTGTGAAATTGGAGGATCCAAGATGGCAGAAGAGTGAGTGGAAATTACACTAACCTCCTGCTATGACCAATCTGGAGCTAAATTGTGTAGAAATCAACTGGAAAAAACTATTGGACAATAACAAGAGGGGAGCTTTTCAACCACGGAGACAGAAAAAACAGCTTCAGCACAATATCACTGGTAGGGAGTGTGGTGGAGAAATGTGAGAGGACTGGTTGGGCACCCACAGGTGGCAGCTGTAGTGCTGGAGGGAAATTTAAGCAATCAGTTGGATCCCCCTGAGAAGAGTAGGGTCTAAACCATAACCTGAGATCCCCTGCCTAGAGCACCAGAGCCCAAAAAGTACACAGATAACATCCAGCTGTGAAAAGTGGCAGAGTTGCTCTCTGCCAGAGATAGACAGTTGGAGATACAAAGAGCCATTTAAAGGGCCAATGCATAAATTTTCATTTGCAGCCACTGATCCTGGGCTCTGGCAAAGGGTAAGGAGACAGAGTGGACTAGAGATGCTTGAGGAGAGACTTGGGGTGGAGGTTTTGGGGAGAGAACTCAGAAAGTAGTCACAGGGATTCTGGTGCTGAGTCTTCCTCCATACGGCAGCTGCCATTTTGCTCAGTCAGGTCACTCCCCTCTGAGTGGCAGCACCCTGAGGAGAAATAATGGCCCTGACTCCAGGAGAGATTCTGCCCTACCCTACTGTGGTGCTTAAACCTGACTGATGAATGCAGAGTGAATAGATTAACTCCTGTGGGAAGAGTCAACCGCAGATGGTAGGTTGTTGGTAGCCTGGAACAAGTTGCCTAAGGCCAGATGGAATCACCATCTGACTCCACCAGAGGTGGATCCAGAAAGAAAAAAAAAACAGTAGTAAATACCAGAAGCTACCGAGATGAAATCCACCGTGGTCTTTTCCATGATTTGGGATATTTTCTTTCCTGCACAGCTCTTTAACAGTCATTTCTTGGCCTTAAAGTTTGTGCATATTAAGTCACTAGATTTTATATTGTAGTTTATTTCAGTTCACATATTTTGCTCCTCCCTTCTCTTACCACTCCTTCTTTTACCTCTTACTATTTTCATTAAAAATTTTTTTTCTCTCCTACTACAACTTGTTTCCATTCCTCACTCTTACTATTTCTCCCTTGTCCAGCCTCTCAAAACCAATTTTCTTATCAATGATCACATTACATTCTTTTTCCCACTCATAAAATATCTGTTCTCTCTCCACCTTTAGCAATCTTTGCTCATTGGTTGTGGATAGCGTAGTTGTCATTGCATTTTTCCAATTTTATCTCTAGATCTTCACTAATTTTGTATTTCAATCTCAAATTTTACTGTTCCCCTCTCCTATTTTTTTATCTCAAATTTTAATTTTGTTCTGTCTTAGCCTGTTTCTTCTTTTCTCTTTGATCCTGCCCCCTTTTTTCCTTATTTTCTTTTTTGTTTTTATTTTGTCTCAAATTTTAATTTTTCCCTGTCATAGCCTGATTTTTGCTCCTCACTCTTAGTATTCTCTCTCCATCACCTCAAAATCACTTCCCTGTCAACTAGATATATCTTAAGATTTTTTTCTTTCTTTTTCCCCTCTTATTTCCATCACACTTATATTAATTTCAGCTCATTTGTTGTTGATAGTTCTGTGGTGGATCTTTTCCTCCAATTTGGTTCTTATTTTAAAAAAATATTTATTTCCTTTTTTCCTTTTTCTTTTTCTCCCACTTTATTTGATTTTACTTTTTTAAATTTCTGTTTAAACCTAATATTATAGACTTCCCCTCTCTTACTCCATTCTGCCTTCTTTTTTCCCTTTTTTGTTCATGGTGTAAATGTTACTTTCTCTCTTTGCATTGCTTCAATAACCTACTCTAATTAGTGCTTCTCCCTCTAAGCTCTCAAAATCATTTTTCTTTCAGTAGGTTATCTCATATTTGCTCTCCTTTCTTATGACAGTCTTAATATCTTTACAACCTTATTAATACTGGTTCATTTGCTGTTGATAGTGGGATTGAGGGTGGGAGTTACTTGTGCAGTTGTGTGTTTGTTTCCTTGGCTTTGTGGTTCTGTTCAGGAAGCACCTGCACAACAGTACACAAGATGTGGTAGGCAGACTAACCCTCAGTCAACCAACTGGAAGGAAGGACCCATAAAAGAGTGACCCAACAACAATCATAACCCAATTACATCCAGAGAGCCAACATAAATGGCATAAAAGGCACCCCAAGAGTATCAAGTTCAGGAGATCAGAGAAACTGCACCACTGTAACACACAGATCTCGTAACATAGAGGTTCACATCACAAGGACAAAGGGTCAAAACAGATCATTTTAAGAAGTAGAGGCAAACAATAAGTGTCTCCCAAATAATTGGGAGACAAAGAAACAGCTCCCAGTTGAAAGGAAAGGAGGAATCACCAGAAAGCGTACTAAATGAAATAGAGACAAGTAAACTGTCAGATATTGAGTTCAAAACAATGGTTATGAGGAAGCTCAATGAGTTCGGTGAGAAATATAAAAAACTATGGGGAAGCTACAAGGAACTTACTGTGAACTACATCAACATGAAAAAGGACATAGAAACTATGAGTAAGAGCCAGGAAGAAATGAAGAATACAATTTCTGAATTGAAGAACACAGTAAAAGGAACCAAAAGCAGGGTAGATAAAGCAGAAGAACAAATCAGCAAATTGGAGGACAAGGGACAAAAAAAGTTCCAGAAAGAGCAAGACAAGGAAAAAAAGACTCAAAAAGAACAAGGAGGGGTTAAGGGAACTGCAGAACAACATGAAACATAACAGTATCCATATAATAGGGATACCAGAAGGAGAAGAGCAAGGAATAGAAAATCTGTTTGAAAAAGGAGGATGGAAAACTTCCTTAATTTAATAAGAGAAAAAGTCACACAAGTCCAGGAAGCACAGAGGGTCCAAATCAAGAAGAACCCAAGAGACCCACTCCAAGACACATCATAATTAAAATGGCAAAATTCAAAGACAAAGAAAGAATCATAAAGTCAGCAAGGGAGAAACAGCAAGTAACACACAAGGGAACTCCAATAAGGCTAGCAGCTGACTTCTCCACAGAAACACTACAAGCCAGAAGGTTATTGCAAGAAATATTCCAAGTAATGGAAAGCAAAGGCCTGCAACCAAGACTACTCTACCCAGCAAGACTCTCACTTAAAATGATAGGTTAAATACAGAGTTTCCCAGACAAATAAGGCTAAAAGTATACACCTCTACCAAACCAACATTGCAGGATATGCTAAAGGGACTGCTTGGATGAGATGAAGAAAAAGAGTGAGAGGGAGAGAAACACAGGCACAAAGCTGGGAAATGGCAATGGATAAGATACAATTGATAATAACCTTAAATGTAAAAGGATTAAATGTTCCAAGCAAAAATACATGGGGTAATTGAATGGATAAGAAAACATGACCCACACATATGCTTCCTACAAAAGACCCACCTCAGAACAAAAGGCCTACACAGGCTGAAAGTGAAGGGATAGAAAAAAATATTCCAAGGAAAAAGATGAAAAAAAGAAAAAGACAGGGTAGCAATGCTTACATCAAAATAAACTTCAAAACAAAGGCCATAAAAAGAGACACAGAAGGACACTTCATAATGCTCAAGGCTAGAATTCATCAAGAAGACATAAACATTGTAAACATATATGCACCCAATATAGGAGCACTCAAATATATAAGGAAAATCTTGGAGGACTTCAAGAAAGATATAGACAGCAACAGCCTTATACTGGGGGGTTTTAACATCTCACTGTCAACAATGGATAGATCTTCCAAACAAAATACCACACAATGGATATTTTGGCACTGAATGATACCCTAGATCAAATGGACTTAACTGATATATACAGAACCTTTCATCACAAAGAAGCAAAATACACATTCTTTTTAAATGCACATGGAATAGTTTCAAAGATAGACCACATGATAGGACACAAAACAAGCCTCAACAAATTTAAGAAAACTGAAATTATATCAAGCATTTTCTCAGACCACAAGGGCTCAAAACTAGAAACCAGCCTCAAGGAAAAAACTCAAAAACATTCAAACTCATGGAGACTTAACAGCATGCTATTAAACAATGAATGCGTTAATAATGATATCATGGAAGAAATCAAAAACTTCCAATAAATAGCCCTGGCTGGTGTGGCTCAGTGGATTGACCACTGGTCTGCAAACCAAAGGGTTGCTTCCCAGTCGGGGCACATGCCTGGGTTGCAGGCCAGGCCCCCAGTAAGGGGCACTTGAGAGGCAACCACACAGTGATGTTTCTCTCCCTCTCTTTCTCCCTCCCTTCTCCTCCTTAAAAATAAATAAATTAAATATTTAAAAATTTTTTTCCATAAATAAATTAAAATGAGCACACAATAGCCCTTTCCAATGGGACACAGTGAAGGCAACCTTGACAGGGAAGTTCATAGCAATATTGGCCTACCTAAAAAAGATAGAAACATTTCAAATAAACAAACTAACCCTACATCTACAAAAACTGGAGGAACAACAACAAACAAAGTCCAGAGTGAGTAGAAGGAAGGAAATAATCAAGATCAGGGCAGAATTAAATGACATAGAGACTAAAAGACTGACTCAAAGGATCAACAAATACGAGAGCTGGTTCTTTGAAAAGATAAACAAAATCAATAACCTTTTAACCAGACTCATCAAGGAAAGAAGAGAAAGGACCCAAATAAATTAAATCAGAAATGAAAGAGGAGAGATTACAATTGATACCACAAAAATACAAAGGATGGTAAGAAATTACTATGAACAATTATATGCAAAGAAATTTGAAAACCTGAGTGAAATGGACAAATTTCTAGAAAAATATAACCTTCCAAAACTAAATGAAGAAGAAGCAGAAAGCCTGAACAGACTGGTAACAGCTGGTGAAATTGAAGCAGTAATCAAAAAACTGGCACACAAGAGCTCTGGATTGGATGGTTTCACAGGAGAATTTTACAAAACATTAGGGAAGAGCTAACCCCTATACTTCCCAAGTTATTCCACAAAATCCAAAAGAGGTAAGACTCCCAACTGCTTTTAATGAGGCCAGCATCATCTTAATCCCAAAACCAGATAATAACACAACAAAGAAGAAAACTACAGGCCAATATCGCTGATGAACATAAATGCAAAAATCCTCAACAAAATATTGTTAAACCTCATCCAGCAATACATTAAATGTTTTGCACACCATGATCAAGTGGGACTCACCCCAAGGGTACAGGATGGTACAATATTCACAATTAATATTCATAACACATCACATAAACAAAAAGAAAGACAAAAAAATCACACAGTCACATCAATAGATGTGGAAAAAACATTTGATAAGGACAGCACCCATTTATAACAAAAACACTCAGCAAAGTGGGAGTAAAGGGGGAATACCTCAACATAATAAAGGCCATATATAAGAAACCTACAGCAAACATCATACTCAATGGGCAAAAACGAAAATCTTTCCCACTAAGGTCAGGAACAAGACAAAGCTATCTGTTTTCACCATTTCTATTCAATATAGTATTGGAAGTCCTAACCACAGTGATCAGACAAGAAAAAGAAATAAAAGTCATCCAAATTCAAAAGGAGGTAGTAAAGCTATCATTGTTTGCATATGACATGATAGTGTACATAGAAAACTCTATGGACAACCATCAAAAAAAACTACTCAACCTGATATGTGAATTTGGCAAAAAAGTATGATACAAAGTCAATATTCAGAAATCAGATCTGTACTCAGAAAACTACACAACACTGAAGAAAGAAATTAAGGAAGACACAAACAAATGGAAGCATATACCATATTCATGGATTGGAAGAATTAACACCATCAAAATGTCCATACTACCCAAATCAATTTATAGATTCAGTGCAACTCCTATTAAAATACCAATGACATTTCACAGATATAGAACAAACATTTCAAAAATTTATATGGAACCATAACCTCAGCAATTTTGAGAAAGAACAAAGTAGGAGGGATCACAATACCTGATATCAAACTACATTACAAGGCCATTATAATCAAAACAGTCTGAACAGACACATAGATCAATGGAAGAGAATAGGGAGCCCAGAAATAAACTCATGTCTCTATGGTCAATTAATACTTGAAAATGGGGGCAGTGCACAAAATGGAGTAAAAATAGCCTCTTCAACAGATAGCATTGGGAGATCTGTACAACTACATGCAAAAAATAAAACGCAACCACCAACTTACATCACACGCAAAAATAAACTTAGGTGGATAAAAGACTTAAATATAAATCACAACACCATAAAAGTCCTAGAGGAGAACATAAGCAGGAAAAGCTCAGATATCCCACACAGCAATATTTTCACTGATATGTCCCCTAGAGCAAGGGACATAAAGGAAAGAATAAACAAATGGGACTTTATCAAAATAAAAATTTCTCCATGGCTAAAGAAAACATCAGCAAAATGAAAATGGAAGCAATCAATGGGAAAATATATTTTCCAATGATACCTTGTACAAGGGTTTGATCTCCAAAATATATAAAGAACTCACACAACTCCACTCCAAGAAGGCAAACTATCAAATTAAAAAATGGGCAAAGGACCTAAACAGACACTTCTCCAGGAGGATATACATAGGGCCCAGAGTCACATGAAAGGATACTCAGCATCACTAGCCATTACAGGGATGCCAGTTAAAACCACAATAAGATACCACTTCACACTGGTCAGAATGACCATCATAAACAAATCAGCAAACCCGGTCAGAGTGGTCATCATAAATAAATCAAGAAAGCACAAGTGCTGGTGAGGTTGTGCAGAAAAGGGAATCTTAGTACATTGTTGGTGTGAGTGCAGACTGGTGCAGCCACTGTGGAAAACAGTATGGAATTTCCTCAAAAAACTAAAAATGGAACTGTCTTTTGACCTTATGATTCCATTGCTGGGATTATACCTTAAGAACTCTGAAACACCAATTCAAAAGAATCTATTCACCTCATTGTTCATAGCAGCAAAATTTACAATAGTCAAGTGCTGGAAGTAACCTAAGTGCCCATCAGTAAATGAGTAGATCAAAAAACTGTGGTACATTTACACAAGAGAATGCTACACAGCAGAAAGAAAGAGCAACTATCCTTCTCAACAGCATGGATTGAACTGGAGAGCATTATGCTACGTGAAATAAGCCAGATACCATATGATCTCACCTATAAGTGGAACCTAATTGACAAAACAAACAAGCAAAGAAAATAGAACCAGAGGTATTGAAATAAAGAACAAACTGACAGTAGCCTGAGGGGAGGTGTGAGGGTGATAATAGGAGAAAGAAGGGGAAGGTTCATCAGGGAACATGTACAGAGGACCATGGACAAAGCCAAAGGCATGTGGGATTGAAGGTGGGAGGTTGGTGTGGATGGTGTGGGGGAGAACGGTGAGGGAAAAATGGAGGTAACTGTACTTGAGCAACAATTTAAAAAAGGCAATATGCTGCAAACCCACAGCCAACATACCCACTCAGCTAAAACTATAAGGATTTTTCTTAATCTCAGGTATAAGACAAAGATGTCCACTTTTGTCACTTTTATTCAACATAAAACTGGAAGTCCTAGCCACAGCAATCAGCCAAAAAGAAGAAATAAAAGGCATCCAAATTGTGAAGGAAGAAGTAATACTGTCATTATTTGCAGATGACATGATACTGCATCTAGAGAACCCTAAACATTCCACCAAAAAACTACTAGAGGTAAATTTGGTGAAGTAGCAAAATAAAATAATATTTAAAAATTAGCTCATTTTTATGCACCAATAATAAATTATCAAAAAGGGAAACTAAGGAAACAATCTCATTCGCAGTGCTTCAAAATATATCTAGGAATAAATTTAACCAAGGATATAAATGACCTGTACTTGAAAAAATTTAAGACAGTGAGGAAAGAAATATAAGAAGATTCAAACAGGTGGAAGCATATATTGTGTTCACGGATTGGAGGAATTAAAATCATTAAAATGTCCATACTACCAATAGCATTCTATATATCCAATGCAATTCCTTTCAAGATATTAATGGTGTATTTTATAGTACTAGAGCAAATATTCCAAAAAAGTTATGTGGAGCCACAAAAGACCCTGAATAGCCTCAGCAACCTCAAGAAAGAAGAACAAAGTTGAAGGAATCCCACTGCCTAATATCAAACTATACTACAAGGCCACAGTAATGAAAACAGCATGGTAGTGGCCTAAAACCAGACATATATATCAATGGAACAGAATAGAGAGCCCAGAAACAAATCCATACCTGTATAGTAATTAATATTTGACAAAAGAGGCAAAAACATACAATGGGGTACAGGTTGTCTATTCAATAGTGGTGTTGGAAAAATTAGACAGATACATGCAAAAAATGAAACTAAACAACCTCCTTACACCATACACAAGAATAAACTCAAAATGGATTAAAGACTTAAAAATGTTACTCAAAACCTTAAAAATCCCAGAAGAAAAGGTAGCAGTAAAGTCTTGAGCATTTCTTGTAGAAATATTTTTTTCTTATATATTGCCTTGAGCATGGAAAACAAACAAACAAAAATAAACAAATGAGCCTTTTAATTATTTTTTCTTGTCTGTTGTGGTTAAAACTTCCAATACTATGCTGAGTATAAGTCATGGAAATGGACATCCTTGTCTTTTTCTTGATCTTAAGGAACAAGTTCTTTGCTGTTCCTCATTTCTTTGATGTTAGCTGTATTTGTCACATGTGGCCTTTATTCTGTTGATATATGTTCCTTCTATTCTCACTCTGCTGAGAATTTTTATGATAGATGGATGGTGACAAAACATTTGTCAAATGTTTTTATATGCATTTATTGATATAACCACATTATTTTTCCTTTATTCTGTTTATTTGGTGAATCATGTTAATTGATTTGTGGATATTGAACCAACATTGCATCCCAGAAATAAATTCCACTTTATCATGTTGTATAATGTTTTTAATATATTGCTGCATTCATTTTCCTAGTATTTTGTTTAGGATTTTAGCATCTATATTCATCATTGGTTCTGACCTATATATATATTTTTTAACTGTCCTTAGCTGGTTTTGAAACCAGGAGAATAGTTCCCTGTAAAGTGAGTTTGGGAGTTGTCTCCTATTTTAAATTCTTTGAAATAGTTTGAGAGGGATAGCTGTTAATTCCCCTTTGAATGCTTAGTAAAATTGCATTAAAAACCAACTGATGAAGTCAACTTGTCCAGAACTTTTGTTTTTTGGAAGTTTTTGATTACTTATTTGATTTCTTTTGGTAGTAATTGGTCTGTTCAGATTTTCTGTTTCTTCTAGATTCAGTCTTCAATATTGTGTGTTTCTGGGTATTTATCTATTTCTTATTTGTAGTATTTTCTTATAGCCCTTTATATTTCTGTGGGGTAAGTTGTTACTTCTCTTTTTTTCTGATTTTATTTAATGGGCACACTCTTTTTTTTCTTGATGACTCAGGTTAAAGTTTTATCAATCTTGTTTATCTTTTCAAAGAACCCACTTTGTTTCATAGATCTTTTAAATTGTTCTTTCAAACTATTTTATATATTTCTACTCTGATCATTATTTTATTCCTTCTGCTCCCTTTGGGCTTCATTTTTGCTATTTTTGGTAGCTTCTTTAGGTGTAGAATTAGATTGTTTATTTTAGATTATTCTTGTTTCTTGAAGTAGGCCTGTATTGCTATAAATTTTCCTCTTGAGGCTGCTTTTGCTCTGTCCCTGAGATTTGCAATTGTTGTATTTTTATTTTCAATTGTCTTAAGGTAGCTTTTGATTTCTTTCTTAAGTTCTTTGTTAACTTATTCATTGTTTGGTAGCAGGTTATTTAGCCTCCATGTGTTTGTGTGTTTTTCAATTTTCTTTTATAATTGATTTCTAATTTCACACCATTGTGGTCAGAGAAGATGCTCAATATGATGCCAATCTTCTTAAATTTCTTGAGACAGGATTTGTGCGTTAACATGTTGTCTATTCTAGAAAATGTTTTGTGTCTACTTAAAAAAATTATATTCTGCTGCTTTGAGGTACGATCTGTAGTATGATAATTAAATCAATTTGATCCTGTGTGCTATCTAAGGCCACCATTTTCTTGTTGATTTTCTGTCTGGAAGATTTATGCATTGATGTCAATGGGGTGTTAAAATCCATTACTAGGACTGTACTATTGTTGACCTTATTTGGACCTCTCTTCACATCCTAAACTCCTAGGTCTTTTTTTGAAGTTTAGGAAAGTTTTATATCATTATTTCTTCAGGTAGGTTTTCAATATTTTGCTCTCACTCTTCCTTCTGAAACTCCTATGATGTGAATGTTGTTATGCTTGATGATGTCTCAGAGGTCCCTGAAACTACACTAAATTTATTTATTTTTCCTGTCTTCATTGGGTGTTTTCTGTTACCTTATCTTTCAAATATTTGATTCTATTATTTACTTCTTCTAATCTGATGTGGTTTCCTTCTAATGTATTTGTCATTTTAGTTATTGTTATTCATTTCTAACTTGTTCTTTTTATGATTTCTATGTCCTATTTTTATACTTACCTTCTTTTTTTTAAAGTTCTCATGAAGTTTCTTGAGTATCTTTATAACCACTAATTTGGAACTCTATGGTAGATTGCTTGACCCCAATTTTGTTTAGCTCTTTTTAATGGAGTTTTATCTTGTTCTTTCATTTGAGCCTTGTTTCTTTATCTTTTTATTTTGGCTGCCTCTCTGTGTTTGCTTCTATGTATTAAGTAGGTTTGCTGTCTCATAGTCATTGCCAGGTGGCCTTATTTAGTAGATGACCTGAGTTCTATAGGAGTGTCCTTTGTGTCGATTGTCTGTACCCTCCTGTTATAGTTGAGCCTCTATTGCTGTTGGCACATCAGTAGGTGAGACTGACTTTCAGGATGACTGGCTGTGAGGATTGGTCATGACCACAGTGTACAAAGTGCTGTGCTGGGGCTTACCCGCAGAGGGAGAATTTGCCCCAGTAGACTCTTGTGCCTGCTAAGACCATCCTTTGTGTGTGTTCTTTGTGGAGCTGTCAGGTACTGCTCTGTTGTGGTAAAAGCTGGCTGCTTGGTGTGTTGGTTCTGTGGCTTCTTCAGAGTGGCTCTGGTGCAGGTCAAAGTTAGCTATTTTTGGTGACCAGCCTGTGGCCTGGTAGGAGCTACAAAGTGACCTATAATAGATAGCTGCTTTTGCTGGACCTGGAGGCACATGGGAGATTACACTCTGCTAAATGAAACTGGCTTTTACCAGTACCAGGTCTTGGGTCACTTAGCAAAAGACACAGGGCACTTTGAGGCTTGCAGCCATAGAACCTTGGGCAGTACATGAGTTGGGTAAGGTGAGGTCTCATGGAGTCCCAGGGTGGAGTGAGTGGTATTCACCAGGTTAATACAGGTTCAGATTTGGTTCCTGAGGCTACTCATCAAAAGGTACAGGGTACACCAATGCCTGTGGCCACCTACCTGGGTCCTGAGACCTTTGAGAGTTTTTGTGAAAGACTGTAGTGTGATCCAATACCAGCTGGTTGTACTGAAAGAGCCTTTGGCAGTGCTCCTGTTGGACGAGGTAGAGTCTCAGGAGTCATCGGGTTGGAAAAAGTGGTATTCACCAGGCTAATACAGATTCAGATTTGGTTGTATGGGAATAGTGTTCAACACAGGAAAGATGGCACCTACCAGGGGCTGTGAGATGAAGGCCCAACACAGAAACAGTGACAGCCATCCCTTTAGCCCTCACCCTATAGACACACAACGCAGTCTCTCCCTGCACATCTCTAGTGTCTGCCAAGCTGCTGTCCCTCTGTCAAAACACAGGGTGAGTGCCTCTGTGCATGGGCCCTTTAAGTGGACTTCTGGGTTCCAGCATTCTTCCACCTCACCCAGGTTGCTAAGTCTCTGCTTGTTTTCACAGCTAAATGCTGTAGAGGCTTTTCTTCCAGGCACTGGTGCCAGAATCAGGGGAACCCACTGTGGGGCAGGGACAGCTTATTCCTCCGGAGGACCTCTGCAGCTGAGCTATTCCTCCTGCCTCTCAACCACCACACAGGAGTGTGGATTTAGTCCATTTCACATCTGCACTCCTCCTCACAGTCTTGATATGGTTTCTTCTATATATCCTTAGTTATAGGACTTATTTTCACCTAGTTTTTATTTAGTTATGCTGATTGATTGTTCTATAATTTAGCTTTTATTTTAATCATGGGAGGAGGTGAACACAGCATAAACCTGCTTTGTTATCTTGACTGAAACTTATGCCAAATGATGTAACTTTGAAGTTATATTAAGTAAAATTTGATTTTTAGTAAAACTGTGAAATGGTCGTCATGACAGTGGTGCTAGCCTGTCACTTCTGGTCACTGATCCATTAATGCTCATAACCATGACCAGACCAGCCACAAGAGATAACATAAGATCTACATGATTTTTTTTTTTTTTTGTCTTTTATCCAGATTGGCTGAGTTGAGGGCAAGGTACTAAGGGAGGCCTGGTTCCATATCTTCCTGCTTCTTTTTGTTTTGATATTCCCATCTATTTTCCTGATTCTTCTTTAGCATTGTAAGATACAAAGGGAAATTTGGGAAATTCCAGAATCTAACCTATGCCTAAAATACTATCAGTTTATATATATTTTTTAAAGAAGTTGTATCAAGTAAGGGAAAATTTCAGGTATCCATTTAGTCCTTATTGCCCTTCATGGTATTGTTGATAAAAAGGCACTGGTATGACTGGGAACCTCTATATCACAGATATATGATAACTGTGGAGGGGTATATTTGAGTTACTGACCTGGACTTTTGTATTTCCTGTTGCTATGAATTCCCGCCTTTTTACTCTTTATTCAATATGGTGGTCATTGGCATTGGGTTCATTATTTCAAGTGAGGGATATGACAAGATAAACAGTATTTAGATAACAAACACTAATTTTTAAGTAGAATTTAGATGCTTTTTTGAGTAGGTAAAGGAAAAGTTTGATGACAAAAAAGAATGATTACCAAAAGCAGGATTAAAGCTGAATTTCCATATCACTTTCCCCAGATTAAAATATCATTCTCCTGGGCTTTTGAAAAGAAAGAGAGGAACAAAGGGTGAGTTGAACTGATACATAATCTTGCCCTCAGGGAATCAAGGCCCTTTAGCACCTAAATACTTAAACCTGGAAAATCTCCTATTCTGGTTGTAGTGAAAACTGGAATCCTCATTTATCCAGGGAAGAAAAGTTTTGTCGGTTTTTAAAATTATATTTTATTGATTATGCAATTACAGTTGTTTAATTTCTTCCTTTTGTCTCCCCAACCCAGCACCCCCCTGACACCTCAGTCTATCACCACACCATTGTTTATGTCCACGGGTCATACATATCTGTTCTTTGGCTATTTTATTCCCTGTGCTGTGCTTTATATCCCCATGACTATTCTGTAACTACCATTTGTACACCTTAATCCCTTCATCTTTTTCACTCATCCCCCTGACCCACTCACTCTCTGGTGACCATCAAAACATTCTTTGTATCTAATGATTCTGTTTCTGTTCTGTTTATTTTTTAATTTTCTTTTTTAGATTCAATTTTTCATAGAGATGTATTTATTGCCATTTTGTTGTTCATATTTTTGACCTTCTTAAAGAAGAACCTTTAACAATTCATATAATACTGGTTTGGTGGTGATAGACTCCTTTAAATTTTTCTTGTCTGGGAAGCTCTTTATCTGTCCTTTCATTCTAAATGATACCTTTGCTAGGTAGGGTAATCTAGGTAGGGTTTTAGGTCCCTGATTTTCATCACCTTGAGTGTTTCCTGCCAAAATCTTCTACCTGCAAAGATGCTTTTGAGAAATCAGCTGATCATCTTATGGGGGCTCCCCTGTAGATAACTAAATACTTTTGTCTTGCTGCTTTTAAGATTTTCTTTTTCTTTAAACTTTAGCGTTTTAATTATGATGTGTTTTGGTGTGGGCCTCTTTGGGTTCATCTTGTTTGCACTTTCTGAATTTGTATTACTATTTTCTTCACCAAGCTAGGGAAGTTTTCTATTGGGTTGGCAAATAAATTTAGTTTTAGTTTCATTTAGTTTTTTCTGTACATTGACTCTGGTAGTGCTTAATCATTTTTAACTTCATTCGAAACAATTTTATTAGATTGCATTGTGATAGCTGTCATATTAGTGTGCATTTAAAAATTATCAAAATTGGTAAATTTTTGTACAGTCATTTAAATATTGAAGATGGAAGAAAATATGTAATGTTTTTGGTATATTCTGTTTTATTATTTCAAGAAAGATAAAAATGCAACTGAAATGAAAAAAAAAAGGTTTGTGCAGTGTATGGAGAAGGTGCTGTGACTGATCAAATGTGTCAAAAGTGGTTTGTGAAGTTTCTTGGTACTATTGATATTTTAAACAAATAATTATTTGCTGTGGGGCTGTCTTGTGCATTGGAAGATGTGTAGCAGCACCCCTAGCCTCAACCCACTAGACCAATGGCAGGAGATAGATGACATACTCAAAATATCCAAATCAATAAAGTTATTGGTGAAAATGAAAAATGTGTCTATTATTTTATGGAGAAAACTAAAAGGAATTTTTGGCCAAACCAATATATTTATCATTTCAAATGGGTTTCCAATTTCTTTCTGTCTCTCTTTTTTTTTCTTCAGAACCCACATGATGTGAATGTTGGTGTGTTTGAGGTTGTCACAGAGGCTCCCTAAACTATTCTGATATTTTTAAATTCTTTTTTCTCCTTACTGTTCTGAGTGGTTGTTTTTTCCTTCCTTATTTCCAAATCTCTGAGTGGATTCTTAGCTTTATCCACTCTCCTCGTGATTTGCTGTAAATTATTCTTTATTTTAAGTACCGTATCCTTCATTTCTGACTGGATCTTTTTTATGTTGTTGAGGTCCTCAAGCATTCTTATAACCAGTGTTTAGAATTCTGCATCTAGTAGCTTGTTTGTCTCCATTTCATTTAGCTCCTTTCCTGGAGTTTTGTTTTGTTCTTTCATTTGGGCCATGCTTCTGTCTCCCCATTTTGGAAGCCTCTCTGTGTTTGTTTCTATGTATTAGGTAGAGCTGTTACATCTCCCAGGTTTGATATAGTGGCCTAATGTAGTAGGTGTTCTGCAGAGTCCAGTAGCACAGCCTCCCTTATTACCCAAGCTGGGTATTCAGGGTGTGCCCACTGTGTGGGCTGTGTACACCCTCCTCCTGTAGTTGATCCTTGGTGGCTGTTGGCACTTTCAAGGTCAGTAGCTCCCTTTGTTCAGTCCAGCGTCACAGAGCATTAGCTACACAGTGATTTAAAGGTGGCTGCTACTTGTGCTGGGCTCGGGGGTGCCCAGGAGAGGCCAAGCTGCATACCAAGGCTGGATACTGCTAGTGCCAAGCCTGAGGCAACTTAGCAAGAGATATGGGGCTCACTGAAGCCAGATGCCACTTATTTGAGAGAATTTAGGAAAATCGAAAGCATGGGTCAAGACAAGACATGCATATGGAAAAGCCACTGGAAACTGCCTTTGTGGGCCTGAAAATTGGGTGAGGCAAGATCTCAGGTAATCACCAAGATGCAGCAAAAAGTGCGAGCCAATTTGTTGGAGTCTCAGTTATGGTGCCTGTCTGCCAGCTCTGTGGTTCTTCAGGGGAGGGCTCAGAAAAGTAACAGTGGCCTCTACCAATACTTCTATCTAGGAGAAAGCTGTCCCCAGCTCTCGACCTGATGCTGGACAATTCACATATCTTCCCTGTATATTTATAGTGTCTTTCAATCTGCTACCACTACACTGGAGCTAAGAGGGGTTAAGTCTGTGTAAGCCTGTATAAGTATGTGCATGGGACCTTTAAAAGGAACTTCCAGAGAGTCCAACAGTGTCTTCCAGAGCATCAATCCTTGCTGGTTTTTACAGCCAGAAGTACGGCAACTCCTCACCCTGGCACTGGAACACTGGGCTGGGGCCTGGTGTAGGGCTAGGACTCCTGAGATATCCCTCATGATTTTTATCCACCACATGTGGATTTGAGACCAGCCCATTCTGTGTCTCCACCCCTCCTACCAGTCTTGATGTGGTTTCTTCTTTAATTCCATAGTTGTAGGTCTCTCACCTCTGATTTACCTTTAGGCCCTTTACAAGCAGGAAGTCAAATCTAAGGCAGAATCAACAACATGCTGAGGGATGACAACATGCTCCAACAGGCAGAGAGCCCTCAGCAAAGACTGGGAGAACTACTTTGTCCAATTATTAGCTGACCACTAAGATAACTTCAGTAGCCACACATAACAAGAATACAAATTTTAAAGATTAAATTTAAGAAAATCACTAAACCAAAAACAACAATATATGCTGGAGTTTCAAGTTATACTCTGTTTAATTTTAACATAGATAAATTGAGGAATTTATGATGTCTTCTATGGGAAAATTGCTTAATTTTAATTAACTATAATTAATTGATCATTTTTTATGGATTTTTTCCTGTGTGTTCTTTAAAAAATATTTTTTTAACCTCAAGCTCATAGCAATATTTTCTATATTATTTTAAAGGCTTTTTTCTTATCAAAATTTTTTTATTTTTGACACTATTACAGATATCCTCCATTTCTCCCCTTTACCCCTCTCTGCCAAGTCCCCGCTCCAGACTTTACCACATTGTTGTCTGTGTCCATGGGCTTTGCATATATGCACATATGTACTTTGTATAATATCTTCCAGTCCCCCCAACACCCTCCCTTCTGAGATCTATCAGTGTGCTCCTTGTGTCCATGCCTCTGGTTTTATACTGTACGTCAGTTTACTTTGCTCATTAGATTCCACATTTGAGTGAGATCATATGGCATTTGTCTGACTGGTTTATTCACTTAGCATAATATTCCTCAGTTTCATCCATACTGTTGCAAAGAGTAAGAGTTTCTTCCTTTTTATAGTCATGTAGAATTCCATTCTGTAAGTGTACCACAGATTTTTATCCACTCATATACTAATGGGCAGTTGGGCTGTTTCCAGACTTTGGCTGTTATAAATAATGCTGTAATGAACATAGTGGTGCATATATTCTTCTGATTAATGTTCTGAGATTTTTAGAATATATTCCCAAAGTGGGATCACTGGGTCAGAAATTTGTTCATTTTTAATTTTTGGAGGAAATTTCACAGTGCTTTCCACAGTGGTTATACAAGTTTACAGTCCCACCAAGAGTGCTCTACAGTCCCATTTTCTCCACATACTGATCAGTATTTGTTTGTTAATTTGTTGATGGTAGCCATTCTGTTGAGTGGGAGGTGCTGTTTCATTGTGGTTTAAATTTGCATCTCCTATGATTAGTGAGTTGAGCATTTTTTCATATGCCTATTGTCCATCTGTTTATTATCTTTGGAGAAGTGTCTATTCAGGTCCTTTGTCCAATTTTTAATTGGATTGTTTGTCTTCCTGTTAAGTTGTATAAGTTCTTTAAATATTTTGGAAATTAACCCCTTATCAGATATATCATTGGCAAATATATTCTCTCATACATTGGATTCTCTTTTCATTTTGTTGAAGATTTCTTTTTCTGTGCAGGAGATTTTTAGTTTGATATAGTCCCAAAAGTTAATTTTTTCTTTTTTTTCACTTGTCCTAGGCGATGTATCAGAAAAGAAATTGCTATGGGACTGGTCTGAGATTTCACTGCCTGTCATTTTTTTTCTTTATAGGATTTTTACGCTTGAGTTTATCATTGTGTATGGCATAGGTTGAAAGTCTAGTTTCTTTTTTTCTTTTTTGCATATACCTGTCCAAATTTCCCAAACACCTTTTATCAAAAAACTGTCTTTATTCCGTAGTATGCTCTTGCCACCCTTGTCAAATATTAATTGACAATAAAGATGTGGGTTTGTTTCTGGACAATCTGTTCTTTCCCATTGATCTATATGTCTGTTCTTATGTGAATACCAGGCTGTTTGGTAAGTGGTCTTGTAATATAGTATGAAATCAGGTATTGTGATACTTCTAATTTTGTTCCTCTTTCTCAAGATTGCTGAAGCTATTCAGGGTCTTTTTTGCTTCCATATATACTTTTGGATTATTTGTTCTAGATCTATGAAATATGTCATTGTTTTTTAATAGGAATTGTGTTGACTCTATAGATTGCTTTGGGTAGTATGGACATTTAATTATGTTAATTTTTATAATCTGTGTTCTAAATATGAACATGATATATGCTTCCACTTATTTATATCTTCCTCATTTTCTTTGTTCAATGTCCTATAGTTTTCCAAGTATAGATCTTTCACATAATTGACTAAATTCATTTCTAGGCACTATCTTTTTTGTTGCAATAGTAAATGGGATTATTTTCTTAGTTCCTCTTTTTGGTCTTCATTATAGGTATATAAAAATACCACCAATTTCTGAATATTAACTTTGTATTCTGTTACTATGGCAAATTCATTTATTTTATCTAGTAGTTTTAAAAATAAAGTCTTTTGGGTTTTCCATGTACAGTATCATGTCATCTACAAATAACAATAGTTTCACTTCCACCTTTCAAATTTGGTTGCCTTTTATTTCTTCCTCTTGCCTGATCACTGTGGCTAAGACTTTCAGTATTATGTCAAATAAGAGTAGTGAAAATGGATATCTCCATCTTGTTGTCTTAAAGGAAATGCTTTTAGTTTTTGTCCATTAAGTATGATGTTAACTGTAAGTTTTTTGTATATGGCCTTTATTATGGTAAAGTATGACCCCTCTATTTCCGCTTTGCTGAGAGTTTTTATAATAAATGGGTAATGGATTTTATCAAATACCTTCTCTGCATCTGTTGATATGATCATTGATCTATATGTCTGTTCTTATGCCAGTACCAGGCTGTTTTGATTATAGTGGCCTGGTAGCATAGTTTGATACTGGGTATTGTGATCCCTCCTATTTTGTTCTTCTTTATTAAGATTGCTGTGGCTATTGCCATTTTTATTTCTATATAAATTTTTGAAATATTCTAGATTTATGAAATATGCCATTGGTATTTTGGTAGGAATTGCATTGAATCTATGCATTGCTTTTGGTAGTATGGTTATTTTAATGATGTTAATTCTTCCAATCCATGAACACTTTATATGCTTTCATTTATTTGCATCTTCCTTAATTTCTTTCTTCAGTGATCTATAGTTTTCTGAGTATTGGTCTTTTACCTCCTTGGCTAAATTTATTCCTAGGTGCTTTATTTTTCTTGTTGCTATAGTTAATGATTTGCTAGTTTCTCTTTCTGATATTTCATTGTTGGTGTACAAAAATGCCACTGATTTCTGAATATTGACTTTGTATCCTGTGATTTTTTCAAATTCACTTATTAGGTCAAGTAATTTTTTGGTGGAGGTTATAGGGTTTCTTATGTACACTCTCATGTCATCTGTGAATAATGATGGTTTTACTTTCTCCTTTACAATCTGGGTCCCTTTTATTTCTTTTTCATGTCTGTTTGCTGTGGCTAGAACTTCCAGTACTATGTTGAGTAAGAATGGTTAGAGCGAACACCCTTGTCTTATTCCTGATCATAAGTGGAAAGCTTTTAGTTTTTGTCCATTTTAGTATAATGTTAGGTGTAGGTTTCTCATATATGGCTTCTATTATGTTGATATATGCTCCCTCTAGTCTGACTTTGCTGAGTGTTTTTATCATAAAAGGGTGCTGCACTTTACCAAATGCTTTTTCAGTACCTATTGATACGATCATGTGATTTTTGTCTTTCATCTTGTTTACATGATTTATTACATTTATTGATTTGTGAATATTGTACCATCCTTGCATCACTGGGATGAATCCAACTTGATCATGGTGTATGATATTTTTAATGTATTTCTGAGTCCAGATTTCCAGTATTTTGTTGATGATTTTAGCATCTATGTTCATCAGAAACATTGTCTTGTAGTTTTCTTTCTTTGCTATGTCTTTACATGGTTTTGGATTTAGGATGATATTGGTCTTGTAAAAAGAGTTTGGGAGCATTCCCACTTCTTGAATTTTGGGGGATACTTTGTGAAGGATGGGAGTTAGTTCTTCCTTAAATGTTTGGCAAAATTTACCTGGAGTGAAGCTGTCTGAGTCCAGGGTTTTTGTGTGCCAAGAGTTTTTAAATTACTGCTTCAATTTCACTCATTGTTATTGATCTATTCAGGCTTACTGCTTCTTCTTGATTCAGTTTTGGCCAATTATATGTTTCTAGAAATTTGTCCATTTCACCTAGGTTGTCAGATTTCTTGGCATATAGTTGTTCAAAGTAACTTCTTACAATTTTTTGTATTTCTGCAGTATCATTTATAACTTCTCTTTCTTTTCTGAATTTATTTACGTCCTCTCTCTTTTTTTCTTGATTAACCTGGTTAAAGGTTTGTCATGTAATTTTTATCTTTCATTTTGTTTATGTGATGTATCACATTTATTGTTTTGCAAATATTGTATCAACATTGTATCCTGTGGATAAGTCCTAGATGGTATGTGATCCTTCTAATGGATTGGTGAATTCGATTTACTAATATTTTATTGAGGCTTTTAGCATGTATGCTCACCAGGGATATTGGTCTATAATTTTCTTTCTTTGTAATGTCCATATTTAGTTTTAGAATTAAGATAATGCTGGCCTTATAAAAAGAGCTTGACATATTTCCTCCTCTTGAATTTTATGAAATAGTTTGAGGAAGATAGGTGTTAATTCTTTCTGAATGTTTGGTGAAATTCACCTGTGAAGTCATCCATCCTGGGACTTTGGTTTGTGGGGAGTTTTTGATCACTTCTTCAATTTCATTAGTTGTTATCAGTCTATTCAGGTTTTCTGATTTTTCATGATCGAGTTTTGGAAAAATGTATATTTCTAGAAATTTGTCCATTTTGCCCAGGTTGTCTAATTTGTTGGCATATAGTTTTCTTACAGTCCTTTCTATTCCTGTGATGTCAGTTGTCACTTCGCTTTCATTTCTGATTGTATTTATTTGGGTCTTCTCTCTCTCTCTCTCTCTCTCTCTCTCTCTCTCTCTCTCTCGATGAGTCTGGTTAAAATTTCATCAATCTGATTTATCTTTTCAAAGAACCAGGTCTTGGTTTCATCTTTTGTATTGTTTTTATCTCTATGTCACTTATTTCTACTCTGGTATTATTTCCTTCCTTATATTTTTCACTTTGTTGTGTTTCTAGTTCTTTTAGGTGTAGGGTTAGATTGTTTATTTGATCTTTTTCTTCCTGAGGTAGGCCTGTAATGCTAATAACTTCCTTCTCTGAATTGCTTCAACTTTGTCCCATAAAATTTTGATTGGTGTGTGTTTATTTTTGTTTGTTTCCAGGTAATTTTTTATTCTTTCTTGATCTCATTAGTTACCTATTTATTGTTTGATAACATGGTATTTAACCTCCACATGTTTCAGTGTTTATTACTGTAGTCAATTTCAAGTTTTATGGCATTATGATCTGAGAAGATGCTTGATATATTTGCAATATTTTTGAATTTGTTAGGACATTTTATGTTCTCACATGTAGTATATCTTTGAGATTGCTCCGTGTGCACTTTAGAAGAATGTGTATTCTGCTGCTTTGGGATGGAATGTTTTGTAAATATAAATTAAGTCCATCCATTCCACTGCATCATTTAAGGTTGTTGATTCTTTGTTTATTTTATGTCTGGATGATTTATTCATTGATGACAGTGGGGTGTTACAATCTCCTATTGTGACTGTATTGCTATCAATCTCTTCCTTGAGGTTAACCAAGATTTTTCTCTCTATATAGGTGCTCCTATATTGGATGCATACTTGTTTACAAGGTTATAGTCTCTTGCTGGATCGATCCCTACAGCATTTTGTAGTGGCCTTCTTTGTCTTTGATTATGGCCTTTATTCAAATCTATTTTTGTCTGGTATAAGTATTGCTAACCCAATTGTTTTTTAATTTCCATTTACATGAAATATTTTCTATCTCTTCATTTTAAGTTTGTGTGAATCTTTGTTCTGAGGTGGGTTTCTTGTAGACAGCATATATATGCGTTATGTTTTCTTACCAATTCAGCTACCCTTTGTCATTTAGTGGAGCATATAATCCATGTACATTTAAGGTTATTGTTGCTGGGTACCTATTTATTGCTATTTTTTCCTTTTATGCCAATGTTCCTGTCTCTCTCTGTCTCTTCTTAACACAGACCCTTTAACATTTCTTACAATACTGGTTTGATAGGAATGAAATCTTTTAGCTTTTATGGGGGTGGGGGGTGTCTGGGAAGCACTTTATTTTGCTTTCAATTTTAAATAACCAGAAGGGAGGAAGGAGGGGGATAACAGGGGAAAAGGAGGGTAAGGATCATCAATGAACATGCATAAAGGACCCATCAACAAAGCCAAATGCGGGAAGGGTTGAGGATGGGAGGTGCGAAGGGGTGGGACTTGGGAAAGTGGTGGCGGGAAAATGTTGATGTGGGGATGATGGAATGGGGTGCAGGGCAGAGGGGATAAAGGGGGGATGAGAGAGAGAATTGTAATAGCATAATCAATATAATATACAAAATTAAAAATAAAAAAGCATTCAAATTTTAAAAATGCTTATAGCAGCTTTATTCAAGATTGCCTAAATCTGAAACAACCTAGATGTTATGTGAGAATGGATCATCAAACTGCAGTACATCCATGCAATGGAATTCTACTCAGCAATAAAAAGAACTATTTGATAACATGCAGTAACTTGAATGAACTGCATGGTCATTTTGCTAAATGAGACAAGCCAAATTTTAAGTTACGTACTGTGTAACTCCATTTATATGTCATTCTGTATAAACTGAAGCTACAGAGGTGGCAAACAACCAGTGTTTAGTGGTGGATTGTTTGACTAAAAACAAGAAGGCTGAAGAAATTTGGAACCTAAAGAAATTTTGGGTGGAGACTGATAGAAGTGTTCTGTATCTTGATTATGGTGATGGTTGTATGACTATATGCATTTGTAAAAACTCTTAGAGTACATCAGAAAAGTGAATTTTATTGCATGTAGTTTAAAAACAAAAATTTAAGAATAAATAAATAAATAAATAATAGCCTTGCTGGGTAGAGTTGTCTTAGTTGCACATCCTTACTTTTCATTACTTTGTATACATCATGCCAATCCCTTCTGACCTGAAGTGATTCTGTTCAGAAACCAGCTGACAGTCTTATGGGAAATTTTTGTAGGTACTGTTTCTCTCTTGCTGCATTTATATTCTCTCTTTGTCTTTAAACTTTGACATTTTAATTATGGTGTGCCTTGGTGTTGCTCTTTTGGCTTCATCTTGACTGAAACTCTCTGTGCTTCCTGAACATGTGTGACTTTTCCCTTCACCAGGTTAGGAAATTTTCTGCCATAAGTTCTTCAAATAGGTTCTCTATCCCTTGCTCATGTTCTTCTACTTCTAGTACCCAAATACTAGTACAGTAATGCTGATGTTGGTATGTTTCATGTTGTCCCAAAGTTCTCTTAAACTATTCTCATTCTTTTAAAGTGTTTTTTTTTAATATTGCTGCTTTGATTGTGTTCTTTCTATCTTCTAAATTGCTGCTAAAATCCCCTTCTTCATCCAGCTTTATTTTTATTACTTTCAGCTTATCCTTGATGTCAGATAGAGTGTTTTTTCATTTCCAGCTGGTTCTTTTCATGGTTTCTATGTCCTATTTCATGCTGTTGTAGCTCTCACTAAGTTTCTTGAGCATCCTTATAACTATTACGGTGAACTCTTTATCTGATAAATTGCTTGCCTCCACTTCATTTAGCTAATTTTTCAGGTGATTCCTCCTGTTCTTTTATTTGGAGCCTATTCATTCTTCTCCCCATCTGACTCTCCCTTTGTTCTTCCTTCTATACATTAGATAGATATGTTATGACTCCCAGTCTTTGTGGGGTGGCTTTATGTAGTAGGCATCCTGGGGGACCCAGCAGTGTAGTCTCCTTGACCTCCTGAGCTGTATGTTCTAGGAATATACCTTACTTGGGTTTTGTGGGCCCTCCTGTTGTACCTGAGTCTTGATTGCTGTTGGTCTACTCATTGGTGGGCTCATCACTCAGGCTGGTTCACTGAAAGATTACCATATGCAAGCTGCTGTGTGGGTGCTAATCCAAAAAAGAAAAAAGAAAAAAGAAAGAAAGAAAGAGATAAAAATGAAAAACAGAAAGAAAAATATATATTAAAAACAAATAGTATATAAACCATATATAAAAATAAAAGTAAAAATAAAATATAAAAATACAAAAAGTAAAAAAGCACAAGGGAAAACAAAAACAAAAAGAAATAAAAAAGAATAAGAAAAGGAAAAAAAAGAACAAACAGAAAGGAAAATAAAAAATATAGAGAAAAGCAAAACACAAAAAATAATAAAAGAAAATGGAATTCTCCTCTGCAGAGTTTGGTGCCTTCTGCGATCTCCCTTTAAATATATTTTTTTGAAGTTTGTTGGATCCTGCTCCATTTTTGTCTGGCACTGACCTTTTGTTGTGTTCATTCTAGCCCCCTAGAGGGCCCCCTAGAAGGACCAGACTCTGGCTCAGACCAATGTTAGATGTGTTGTGTGAGTCTTGCCTTTGGTAACTTGCTTAAAGCTATAAGCATTCCACAGTTTCTGGCTACCTCTGCCAGACCTGGTTATACCTGGAAGGACAAAGCTGGGTTCAAGACCAGCTTTTACCAGCACTGGGTCCCAGAGTGGACCAGAAAATGTCCCAAGTCACCTAGGGTTTTGCCCCCATCTGCCTCTGCCTGCCTGCCAGCTGTCTGCTAGGCTTAGTCACTAAAAGAGCCTTTGGCAGAATTCAAGGTATGGAGCTAATGGGTCTCTGGTGAGGGGGAAGTGCCATCAGGCTTCAGGGAAGGTGGTGGGTGTGGCCCCCATCCCAGAGCCACTGAGTCTGTCATGGTTTTTTCCCTGAATTTGGGAGGGCTGAACCCCTAGTATTCAAGTGAATGTGGTCTCCAGAGCCCACAGGTTGGGCCTGACAGAAGTTGAGTGGGTGTTTCTATCAGATCTCCCATGAGGAAGGTAGTACCAGTCAGATTCATGGGAAAGTGGGGAGAATAATTCCTCCCCACAGCCAGTCACTAGTTTTCCCTGAGTCTGCCTAGACTGCTGTGTTGTGTCCCAGCCTATGCTGCTGGCTTCTCTGGTGAGGCAAGAGAAATTCCTAAGGGTTAGGCATAAGAAATTCCTAAACGTAAGGTAATGCCATCTTCCAGGCTGACACCATTGAGAGGGGATTACTTGACCCAGAAAGATGTCTACTGCTGGTACCTGAGATTGACTCAGCACTGGGATCCTGGCAGCTGTCCTCCCACATTTCTTCTCAGAAATGAGAAGTCCCAAGAAATCACAAGTCCCACACTTTCCTCAGGAGACTCCAGTCCTCAACACCCAATCTCTCCCAGAGCCCAGGGTGAGTGGTTGCAAGTGCAATTTTGCACAATGTCTCTTTAAGAGAGTGCCTGTGCCCTGAATAACCTCAGCAATATTAAGAAAGACAACAAAAGTTGTAACTTTGATATAATCATGGGAGACTGAACATTTGCTTATTCTGCCATGTTAACCAGAAGTCTTAATCAACAATTTTCATGTGTCTTTATTGCAACCCAGATGCTGACCTACACTAACAAGAATCAGAGGTCTTTGTTGGGGGCAGGTATGGTAGCTGATTTCATGTTGTGAGAGGAAAAATAACTGGATAGGTCTGAAACATTCTGTTATTACTAGAAGGCAAAGATACTTTTAAAATCCCAGGTACAGTGCTAAACTATGAAAATAACTTTAAAGGGTTTTGTCAAACTGTTGGCAATTTGAGAATTAGTAATTAAGATAATTTCAAATATAAGTATATATAATTGAAACTGCTATAATTAAGTCTATGAATGGATTGTGAGGTCATAATAATGTTCAAAAACAATAGTTAACATTAGTTAGAGACTTTTGCATTCAGAAACATATAGGTTAGATTTTCCAAACAAACAAAAGAAATCCCTGCTAAAAGAACCCTAAAAATTTTGGATAATACACAACATTCTTACAGCTTAGCTCACAAGAAAGTATGGAAAATCTGTTGATGCCAAAATGAACAGGAAATGGTAATTTTAAATGGTAAGTGATCACTAAAGTCACAGCAGCATAGAAGGCAGTTGATAACACAGGCATGTAGGGTTTTGGCTGCTGCTCTAAAGAGCAGAAGATAAGACCTTGAGCGTACAAAAGCTGAAGTGTTGGAAATAAGCCCCTGCATAAAGCCAAAGTTTCTCAGCCCCAGTAAAAATTTATATCATCATTATCAGAAGACAAGAAAATAATTTGCCTGTGTTGATCTTGGTTTTGGGTGAAAATCAAAAGTTCACCATAAAGATTTGTGACAATAACTCTAATTTTAACACCTCTCTGAGACTTTATTTACATTGCCTTTGTGGAACATAAACATCCAAGTCAGACCATTAATTAGTGGTCTTGGGTAGAAAGCAGAGCAGCATGCCTGTGTAAGCAGAATTATGGTCCCCCAGAGATCCTAATCCCTAGAACCTGTGATGTGTTGTTATATAGAAAGGGAGAATTAAGGTTGCTAATCAGCTGGTTTTAAAATAGGAAGACTATGCTTGATAATCTGGATGAAATGAATGTAATCACCAGAGTTTTTAAAAGTAAAGAATGGGAGGCAGAAGATCTATGTCAGACTGATGTTATGTTAGAAAGACTCAATTGGCTTTTCTGGAGTTGATTATGGAACATGGGGCCATAAGCCATGGAATGCAGACAGCCAACACCTTGAGTTTAGCTCCTTGAGACCCATTTCAGATTTATCACCTCCAGAGCTATAAGATAATAAGGTTGTATTGTTTTAAGCCACTATATCTTGGTAATTTGTTACAGCAGCAATAGGAAAGTAATACCATACCTAAGAGGAGAAAAGTAAATATTTCTGATGGGACACACTCTAATCTTTAATCTAAAATTCTTAGAGTTACTACAGAAATAGATAAGCCAAACTGAGTTCACAATTCAAAATCAGACCAATAAAGACAAAAAACCAAGTGGAAGAGTCAATAAAACAGCCTAATTCAAACTCCAAGGATTCCAGATATTGCAATTATCAACTTCAGAATATAAAACAGCTGATACTTATAAAAGAGTTATTTAAATGAAGAGATTTACTACAAAAATAAAAAAGATATTGTCAAAACCAGATATATTTGAAAAATATGAAAAATAATGAAAAAATTATGATAAATTAAAGTGAACTCAATAGATGTGCTAAACAACAATTAAATACAGCCAAAGAGAATATTAGTGAACTGTAAGATAGATTTGAAGGTATTAAATAAAGACAAAATAGAGAGACAAGAATATATAAAATTTAAAAATAAAAAGACATAAGGGATAGATTGAGACACTTTAACATAAATTCAATCAGTTTTCCAGAAAGATAAAATGGAGAAAGAATAAGAGATAATGGCTAGAATTTTCTAGACTTGATGAAAGACTCAAACTCTCAGGTCAAGGAAGTATAATAATCAAGAAATTTTTTAAAAAATCCACAGCTGGATACACCGAAGGAAATTATATTTTATCAATGACATAAACAAGATTTCAAAAGCAGCTAGAGAATTAAGACATGTCATTTTTGAAGGGCTAATTATTAGACTGACAGTAGACCTCTCAAGATGATGCCAGATGACAGTAAATTATCCTCAAATGACTGAGAGAAAGGTATAGTCAAACTAGAACAGTATACTCTATTAAATTCTCACACAAGAACAAAAATGAAAAGTGACTTCAGTGAAATGATTCATGAGAGATATTCTTGGTCTCTCCTTTTGAAGTTTCAACAATTTGAACAGCTAGAACTCAACAAAATATTTCCTTCCCAACACATAAGCATGCCTGAGATAGCCATATGTTAAAACATCTAAAGGTGGGCAAGTGGAATGAAAAGGGGAGATGAGAAGGGAAAAAGGCTTAGATAAAACATGGTCACAGGCCTTCAGCTGACAGCTCACAGAAGGGCTCAGATGAGAGAGGGGAGGAATCCAGTTGTGGCTGGCACTTCCTTTAGCTTTGAGGAGCAAAGACATTTGGTGGTCATTTTTGTAGGAGCAGGTGGTACACAAGCTGCAGGTGAACCAGAAGCTCAGGAAAGGCACAGAATGAGAGCTGTTGAACAGTCAGCATTACAGGTAGACAAGGCCATAGACCTCGCTGTTCCATAACTTCCCAGGAACATACCTCCCTTTGTCATTCATGTTCTGTTGCAGAGCACATTATCTGCAAACCTGAGAACTGGAACTATAGAATCACCTTTTCCTCTGAGCAAAGGGTGGACTCTATGATCAGTCCTGAGGTCTAGGTGAAGTTGGGACCCAGCAGAGGTCCAATGTCATCAGTACTGGGAGGGAAATACAGCAAAGAACCTGGCCAGTTCCCCCAGGCCACCCTATCCTCATGCATTGTGGCTACAATGATGGCAGCATCTGACTGCAAGAGGCAACACTGGGATTTGACAGAGCTAAAAAAATTTGTAATACAGCACCACCTACTAGAAAATAAGAGAAAGATCTCTTTGTATTAATCTGCTACAGAAGTGCCATTCACAAATAGGTGCGTAAATTCACCAAACCCATGGATAACCAACGTAACAATGCAGCTCATAAAGAATATAAAAATCTCCAGAAAACACACAAAGATATGGAAATGTGAGATATAAATGACAGAGAGTTCAAGGCTGTAGTTCTGAAAATATTAAATGGGATGTGAGAAAATACAGATAGAAAATTTAATGCATTCAGAAAATGAATCAATGAAGAAAGTGAGTACTTTACCAAAAAAGATGAAAATTTAAAATACAAAAGTTCTAGAGATGAAGAACTCAATAAGAGAGATCAAGAATATACTAGCAAGCATAGGAAATAGAGAGGACCACAGAGTGGAAATAGATATGGAGGAAAAGGTTAGTGATATTGAAGACAGAAATCTAGAAATGATATGGAGGGAAGAAGAGAGAGACTTGAGCATAAAAAAAATAAAATAAAAGAACTCACTCTGGCTGGTGTGGCTCAGTTGGTAGGAGTGTCATCCTGTAAACAAAATGGTTATGGTTTGATTCCCAAGGAGGGCACATGCCTAGGTTGTGGGTTCAGTCTGCAGTTGAGATGTGCACAAGAGGAAACTGATCAATGTTTCTTTCTCACATTGATCTTTCTCTCTCTTTCTCTCCCCTGTTCCTCTTTCCAAAATCAAAGAGCTCATCCTCAGGCAAGGATTAAAAAAAATCCACTTCAATCACAACTCTCATTAAATAAAATGAAAGAACTCTATAAGAACTATCTGGCTCCATCAGAAAGAGTAATATAAGAATAATAGGCATACCAGAAGAAGAGGAGAAAGACGAGGGTACAGAGAGCTTATTCACACAAATAGTTGATGAGGATGTCCCAAATCTATGAAAAGAGCTGGATGCTCAAATCCAAAAAGCAAAGCAAACACCTAGTTACCTCAATCCAAGGAGGCCTTCTCCAAGGCACATTGTATTAAAACTGTCCAAAATTAATGGCACAAAAAGAAGTCAGGCAAAAGAAGAAAGTAACCTATATAGAAAGGCCCATTAGGTTATCATCAGACTTCTCAGCAGAAACTATATAACCTAGAAGAGAAAAGAACCAAATATTCAAACTACTGAAAGAGAAAAATTACCAGTCAAGAATAATATATCCAGGAAAGCTACTCTTTAAATATGAAGAAGAAATAAATACACTCCCAGACATACAGAACTGAGAGAATTTATCACCAGAAGACCTCCTTTACAAAAAAAATACTCAAGAGGGTTATTCTACTTGAAACAAATAACAAAAGTTCAAAAAACTATAAGTAAGACCACCAACAAATTTACAGCATAAGCAGGGATAATTTTTGACAAGAAAAAACATAAAAAGGGGGGCAAAGGTCTGAATTTGCAAAGGAAGATGGATATCAGATGCATTCAAATGGACTATTGTATATATGAAATTTCATTTGTCATAAACCTAATGGTAACCACACACACAAAAAAACCCCTAAATACTGAGATACATAGATTAAAGAAAGGAAACAGGATAGAAACATGGAATACCATCAAACAAAAACAACAGACTGAAAGTCAAAGCAAAAGAACCAATGGAGGCACAGAGCTACCAAAAAACGAAGGATAGAATGGCTATTGGAAATCCTCATCAATCAATAATTACCCAAAATATAATTTGACTTAATTCACCAATAGAGAGGTACAGAAAACAGATTGGATCAAAAAACAAAACCAAACTATATGCTGCTTTCAGGAGATACATTTAAGTTGTAAAGACAAAGTTAGACTAAAAGTTAAAGTATGAAAAATGATTCTCTAAACAAATACTATCTACAGAAAAACAGGTGTAGCCAATCTCATATCTGACACAATTGATTTCAAGATAACAAAGGTAATGAGACAAAGATGACATTTTATAATTATAAAGGAGACACCACATCAAGAAGACATAAGACTTAATAGATTAGGTATGTCCAGAAAATATCCAGCCAATTAAAATGAAAAACAGAGACATTTACTGGAGAAGATACAAGAAATATTGTACATAGGGCAATGACACTTCAGTCTCCTTCAAAATAGGCACTTTGGGACCTCACACAGTCCTCCCAGCATCTATTTCACTGTTCGAAACACTGCAAATTCCTTTGTTGGAATCACCATCAGATGCCCCTCATATTTTCCTGAATCTCATTGACAGTTTGAAATCTCTTCCCTTTAAAAGGTGATTTTAGTTTTGGGAAAAGCCAGAAGTTTCAGGGCATCAAACCTGAGCTGTAGTAGGGCTGATTCACCTGGGTGATTTGAAGTTTTGCCAACAAACTCCACACAAGATGTGATGGGTGAGTGCATTTCAGTCCACTCTCCTTGGCTGCCAGGTTATACCAATGTCATGCAAACCATTCTCATTATATTAACAGTGGCTGGACTTTTTCCAGACATACCTTTGTATATGCACCCAATCAGAGAACACTCAAATATATAAAGCAACTACTGAAAGAACTAAAGGGGGAAATAGACAAAAACTCAATCACACGTGTGTGTCTTAATACTCTATTGACAGCTCTAGATAGATCAGCCAAACAGAAAATCAATAACTTTAAATGACACATTAGATCAAAAGAATGTAACTGACATTTACAGAACATTTCATCCCAGAACACCAGATTATCCATTCTTCTTTAGTGCACATGGAACTTTCTCAAGGATAGACCATATGTTGTATCACAAAACTAGCCCCAACAAATTTAAAAAGATTGAAATTATACAAAGCATATTCTTTTATAACAATGCTTTGAAATTAAAAATCAAGTGCAAAAAATAAGGAAAAACCCCACAAATATGTAGAGATTAAATAACATAATACTAAAACAATGATTGGGACAAAGAAGAAATAAAAAGTGAGATCGAAAGATACAGAGACAAATGAGAATAACCCTAGAGGATATCAAAAACTTCTAGGACACAGTGAAAGCAGTAACAAAAGGAAAGTTTACATAATTAAAGGCCTATCTCAAGAAACAAGAGAAATCCCAAATAAATAACCTGGCATTTCACCTAAAGAAACTAGAAAAAGAACAAAAGCAACCAAAAGTCAGCAGTCAAGGAAATAATAAATGTTAAAGAAGAATCGAATGGAATGGAGAACAAAAACTATACAAAAAATTAACAAAACAAAGAGTTGTTCTTTGAAAAGATTAATAAAACTGAGATCTCCTGTCCAGATTTATTATGAAAAAATAAAGGAAAAGACACATATAAACAAATTAGAATTGGAAATATAAAATGGATCAAACTACAATACTATGAAAGACTGTATACCACCAAATTTAATAACTTAGAAGAAATGAATAAGCTCCTAGAAATGTATAATCTTCCTAGAATGAATCATGAAGAATTCAAAAATAAAAATAGACCAATAAACAGGAAATTGAAACAACCATAAAAAAAACCCAGAATATAAAAGTCCAGGAGGCCATACTTTCTATCACATTTTATGAACCAACATAACTCTGTTTCCAAAACTTGGCAAAGATAACATACACACAAAAAATACAAACCAATATCTCTGATGAATACAGATGCAAAAATCCTTTAAAAATGCTAGAAAATTGAATTAAAACGTATATTAAAAATAATACACCATGATAAAGTGGGGTTCATTTCAGGGGCACAAGGAGGGTTCAACAAATGCAAATTGATCAACGTAATACACCACATTAACAAAACAAAGGATAAAAATCATAAGATCTTATCAACAGATGCAGAAAAGCATTTATAAGGTACAATAATCATTTATGTTTAAAACTTTCAATAAAATGGGTATAGAAGGAAAGTACCTCAACATAATAAAGGCCCTATGTGACAATCTCTTAGCCAATATTTTACTCAATGTTGAAAAACTTAAAAGTTTTCCTCTGAAATGAGGAACAAGGCAAGGATGCCCACTTTCACCAGTCTTATTCAAAATAGTTCTAGAAATATTAGCCAGAGCAATCAGGAAAGAGAAAGAAATAAAATGTATCCTAATTGAGAAGGAAGAAGTAAAAGTGTCACTTTTTGCAGGTGGCATAATTCTGTATAAAGAAAACCCTAAAGACTCCACCAAAAAAACCTATTAGAAACAATAAAAACATATAATAAAGTTACAGGATACAAAATCCATGTACAAAATTTATTGCTTTCCTATGTACTAATAATAAAACTTCAGAAATAGAAATTTAAAAAATTCCTTTGAGATTGCGATCTAAGAATAAAAGATCTAGGAATAAATTTTACAAAAAATGTGAAGGACATATATACTGAAAACTATGAAGCATTATTTTAAAAGATATAAAATACAAAATGAAAAGGAAAGATACTTTGTGTTCATGGATTGGAAGAATCAACATAGTTAAAATAGCCATATCACTCAAAGCAATATACAGATTTAATGCAATTCCCAGCAAAACCCCAATGACATTTAAACAATACAAAAAAAGATCATTTGCCCTGGCTCGTGTCAATCAGTGGATTAAGTGCCAGCCTGTGAACCAATCAGTCCGATTCTGAGTCTAGAGCACATGCTTCGGTTGTGGGCCAGGTCCCCAGTAGGGGGTGCACAAGAGGCAACCACACATTGATGTTTCTCTCTCTCTCTTTCTCTATCCCTCCCCCTGTCTAAAAATAAATAAATAAATACAAAATTTTTAAGTCTTTAAAAAAAAAGAAAAAAATCATCAGATTTGTATGGAAGCTCAAAAGACCCCAAATAACCAAATGTGTTCTGAGAAAAATAAAAAAACCTATCTGACTTCACCTTATACTACAAAGCTACAATAATCAATACAGCATAATATTGGATTTCAGGACAGATACAGTGTAAGTGAAAGCAGTACCCATTTGCTCCCAATCCCAAACCAGATTTACAGCTAAATTATGGAGCAATCAACTTGAAAAACCAGTTGAAGTCTAACTGATTCGAAATATTATACCCAAAGATTATAGAAGCAGCCCCATTAAGACTAGTGAGAATGGCATAGATATAGAAAAAGATAACCCCAGCGTACAGGTATGGCTGTGGCTGAGAAGTTAGAGGGATATTTTGTCTGCGTAACTTCCTTCCCCTAGGAGAGTGGTGGTCTCAATCCCACTCAGGGATACCCAACCCAGAGCAACAGAGATGGGAAGGGAAGCTCATGTAGCATCTGGCAGGGGGACTCAGTGGGGATTCAGTCCCCACTTTAGGAGACTTTGACCACATCCTCCCGGCACCCACCTGCAGAGTTCATGGTCCAGATTTTAACTGCTGACAAGGCCATGCTTCCATACATGGGTCTTATGGAGTGGTCTGCTGGCTATACCCATCACTGACTTTAAGTGGTCCTCTGTTATCTGGGGAGGCTTTTGGCAGAGACCCAGAGAGTGGCTAAACCGTGTGATTTGGAAAAGATGACTGGTGGTATCTTTTACCACCACAGTACATCCAGGGATCCTCCCCCAACCTGTTAAGCCACTCAGTCTGCCCTATGCCACTGAACTCAGCAGTGAAGGGAAGCTACACAAGGCCATGACTTTTGTCCTCATTCTGCTTAATTCGGCAGCACAGGGGAACCATGCAGAACTGGAGCTTTTGGCCCTGTCCTGTTGGGTTCAACAACTTGGAGTGACTGGGGAGCCACAGAGAGTGGGGGGATTTCTAGACTGTGTCTCCTGGAGAGACTTCTGTCAAGGAGCAAGTCGAGCAAGTTCTGGGCTGTGTAGTTACATTGCAGGGAGGCAATTCCAAGCTCCCCTGTGAGTTCAGCCTATGCCACTTGGAAAGAAGGAGAAGCTTCTCCCGGTCTCCTACAGGCTTGCTGACACCACTCCCAACAGACTGGTTGAATCAGACTTGCCAATTCTCAGATGCCCACACTGGGTACAATTCCCAGATACCCACACTTGGTAGGAGGAAGGGAGAGGTGCTCAGAGCAGGGACATTCAAAGTGTAAGACTCTCAGAGGCTATTGTCTGGGACTAGGATAAATACCCTCCTCCTCCAGGATGGACCAATATCATCCCCAAAGGAAGACTCCTCTGATCTATCCCCCTGGACACTGCTTGGATGAGCTTGTTCCCACAGAGGAGACGGTAGGCTATACCCAACTTGAACCTACAGCAAGGCCCTCCAGGGGAACTAGAGTTAGAAACTCTGGCAGAGATTTAGGGGTTCAGCTTTGAAGCAGGGGTTACTTTTCTCTCATTAAGTACATGAATGTGTGCTCCCCAAATAGGGGACCCAATAACCTGGGCTAATTCTGCAGTCTTTCTTTGGAAGGTTTTGAAGGAAGAAGAGGCAACCTCAGGGAGAGGCAGAATAGCTGACGGAAGGAGGCTGGACTCAGGGAGCCTTGGTCCTTTCAAAGATATACTCCCTGCTCTAAGCTGGAAGAAGTTAACTTTTTTACACAGATTAGCTCCTCCCACACACTTCCACATACAGGTCCCAGAGACAAACACAGTGAACAACATAGTAGCTACAGACAGGAATCCCAAGGCTGGTTAGACACAACGTCTGACAGTGACCAGTACCTGAACCCCATCCAAGTGGACCCAGAAACAATACAACCAGTGAAAAACTCCAGACTACACCAGAGATTGATCCAACTAGCCACACAAGCAGCACACCCAAAGAGGGATTCCAGCAGGCACCAACCCCTGCTGGAGACAACCCCACCTCAGGGGATAGCCCCTGTATAGTATCTCATACATGAGGACTGAGGTTTACCCTTATAGTCAGCCATCCTGAAGGGTTAACTCTGTTTGCCAAAGGGTGAATAGTATTCAAGCCTCAACTACAACAGCAGGCACACATAACTCATGAGACACATTCCTGAAGCATGGATCTCAGATGAGCTAGAAAATTGTGCCACTGAGCTCAACAAAGCACCTTCACCATAAAACTATCATGACAAGTTTGGGAGTCATAACATATCTACCTAATACAGAGGCAAAATGAGGAGACAAAGAAAAAAGTCTAAAACAAAAGAACAAGAGTAATCCCCAGAAAAAATTAAATGAAATGGATGAAATGGAAGAAACCAAAATCATAGATGCAGAGTTTAAAATAATGGTTATAAGGATGCACAAAAATCATAGAGGAAGAATAGATGATTTCAATGAGAACTTAAACAAAAAGATAAATAACCATTTAAAAAGATATAGAAAAAATAAAAAAGAACTAGTCAGAAAGGAAAGATACAATATCTGAAAAGAAGAATACACTGTGCCCTGGCTGGTGTGATTCAGCTGGTAGGAGCCTTGTCCCATAAACCATAGGTCTCAGGTTCAATTCCTGATCAGGGCACGTGCCTAGGTTGCAGGTTTGGTCCCTGGTCAAGGCGTATATACCACCAAGCCAGTATTGCAAGAAATGTTAAAGAGACTACTTTAATACATGTGTGTGTGCATATGTATGTGTGTGTGTGTGTATATACATATATATATATAGAGAGAGAGAGAGAGACAGAGAGAGAGGATAGGAGAAGGCATTAGTCAAAGAACATGTATGAATGGCCCATGAACATGGACAACAGTGTGGGGATTGACTGTGGGAGCAGGGGACAGATTGGGCAGAGGACAGCAAAGGGGGAAAAATTGAGACAACTGTAAAAGAATAAACAATGATAAAAATTTTAAAAAACAAATAAATAAAGATTGCAGGGAACTTAGGTATAAAGAAAAGAAAAATGGCAATAAATAATCATCTATCAATAATAACTACAAATGTAAATGGAATAAATGCTCCAATCAAAAGACATAGAGAAGCTATATGGATAAAAACACATGGCCCATAAATGTGCTGTCTACAGGAGACTCACTTCAGAATAAATGGTTCACGCAGGCTGATGTGAAGGGATGGGAGAAAATATTCCATGTGAATGGAAACGAAAAACAAGCTGGAGTATAAATACTTACAGCTGATGAAATAGGCTTCAAAACAAAGATCATAACAAGAGACTATACACTAAAGGGATTGATCTAACAAGAGGATATAGCCCTTTAAACATATATGCGCTCAAAATAGAAGCATCAAAATATATAAAGAAAAAGTCCTGGTGGACATTAGGGGACAGATCAATAACAATACAGTCATAGTAGGAGATTTTAACACCCTACTGTCATCAATGGATACATCTTCCAGACATAAAATAAACGAGGACACAGCAAACTTAAACAACACACTAGAACAGGTGAGTTTTATTGATATTTATAGAACATTTCATTTCAATGTGCACATTCCTCTCAAGTGCACATGAAACATTCTCAGATAGACCACATGTTAGGAAACAAAATAAGTCTTAACACTTTCAAGATTAAAATTATATCAAGCAACTTCTTGGATCACATGGTATGAAACTAGAAATCAACCACAATAAAAAACTCAAAAACACTGAAACACATGGAGGCTAAATAACATGTTAGTAAACAATGAATAGGTTATCAATGAGATCAAGGAAGAAATCAAAAGTTACCTGGAAACAAATGAAAATGAACACCCCACAACCCGAAATCAAGAGGATATAGTGAAAACAGTCCCTAGAGGGAAATTCATAGCATTCCAAACCTGCTTCAAGTAGAAAGAAAAATCTCAAATAAACAATCTATCCCCACACCTAAAGGAACTACAAAAAAAATACAAATAAAACCTAAAGTAAAGGAAAGGAAATAATAAAGATCAGAGTGGAAATAAATGACATGGAGACTAAAAAAACAATACAGAAGATCAATGAAACCAAGAGCTGTTTCTTTGAAAATGTAAACAAGTTGATAAACCTTTAACCAGACTCATCAAGAAAAAAAAAAGAGGACCCAAATAAGTACAATCATAAATGAAAGAGAAGTAACAACAAACAACAGAGAAACAGAGAGGGATGTAAGAAAATACTGTGAACAGCTATATGCCAACAAATTGAACAACCTGGGAGAAATGGATAAATTCTTAGAAACATACAACGTTCCTAAACGGATTCAAGAAAAACCAGAAAACCTGAATAGACTGACTGCAACTAATAAAATTGAGGCAGTAATTTAAAAAAAAACCCAACTATCAAACAAATGTACTAGACCAGATAGTTTCACAGCCAAATTTTACCAAGCATTCAAAAAAGAACTAACACCTATCCTTCTCAAAGAATTCCAAAAAATTCAAGAGGAGGGAATACTTTCAAGCTCTTTTTATGAGGCCCCTAATTCCAAAGCCAGATAAAGATTTTGCTCATATGTGAAATCTAATGAACAAACTGAACTAACAAGGAAAATGGGAACAGACTAGTAGATGGAAAGAAGGATAACAGCTTGTGGGAGAGGATAGGTGAGCAGATGGAGGGATTGATCAAAAAGGAAAAAGGATTCATGGACATGGACAATAGTGTGGTGATTGATGTGGGAAGGTGGGTATAAAGGGACTAAATGGTAATGGTAAAAATACAACAAAGATTAAATAAAAAAATGAAGAGATAAAAAAATGTACAGAAACATTAGAAAATCTTCTTAAATGCATTATCATTTCTAAATTGAAGTGAAAATCAACACCTTCATAAGCATCCAGAGTATAGACAAAAATACATGAAGAAATTTTGTCAGACTATATATTCATAATTCTTAATTTTCCATATCAGTGATAAGAATTTGAGTTACATCTTTGCTTTTTATGAGAACTATATAAAGTTGATACTTAAAAAAAAAAGACACTACAAGAAAGAAAATGATAAGCCAATATCTCTGGTGAACATATGCTAAAATCCTCAACAAAATATTAGCAAACCAGATCCAGCAATACATTGCAAAGATCATACCCCATGTTCAAATGGGATTTATCCCAAGGATACAAGGTTGGTACAATAGCCACAAATCAATAAATGTGATATACTATAGAAACAAAATGAAAGATAAAAGTCTCATGATTATATTAATAGATGCAGAGAAAGCATTCAATAAAATCTAGCACCCATTTATGATGGATGTGCCCAGAAAGTGAAAATCACACCTCAACATAATAAAGACCATATACAAAAACCTACAGCCAACATCATACTCAACAGGCAAAAACGAAAAGGTTTTCCTTAAGATAGAAATAAAACAGGGGTGTTCACTTGCACCACTCTTATCTGACTTAGTACTGGAAGCCGTAGCCACAATGATCAAACTAGAAGAAGAAATAAAAGGCATCCAGATTGGGAAGGAGGAAGTAAAACTGTCATTATTCACAGATGACATGATGGTGTACATAGAAAACCCTAAAGATTCCACCAAAAACTACTAGATCTAATAAATGAATTCAGAAAAGTAGAATAAAAAACTAAAATTGAGAAGTCAGTTGCAAAATATTTTTATTTACTTTTTATTGCTATTCTATTACAGTTATCCTAATTTTCCCGTTGCTCTTCCTTGCCCTGCCCCCGAACCCCTCCCACTGCTCCCAGAGTCAATCCCCACTATGTTGTCCATATCCATGGATCATTTATACCTATTTGTTGAATAGACCATTCCCTTTCTTTTCACCCTTATCCCCCTCACCTCTGGTTGCTGTCAGTCCATTCCTTGTTTCCATGCCTCTGGTTCCATTTTGCTCATTTGTTTTGTTCATTAGGTTCCTCTTACAGGTGAGATCATATGATATTTGTCTTGCACTGCCTGGCTTATTTCACTTAGCATATACTCTCCAATTCCATCCACACTGATGTGAAAGGTAAGCATTCTCTCTTTCTTTCTGCTGCATAGTATTCCATTGTGTAAATGTACCTGTGTTTTTATCCACTCATTTACTGATGGGTACTTAGAGTGTTTCCAGCATTTAGCTATTGTAAATAATGCTGCAATGAACATAGGGGTTCATAGGTTCCTTTGAACTAGTGTTTCAGGATTCTCAGGGCAAAATCCCAGCAGTGGAATTGCTGGTCAAAAGGCAGTTCCATTTTCAGTTTTTTGAGGTAATTCCATACTGTTCTCCACAGTGGCTGTACCAGTCTGCATTCCCACCAACAGTATACAAGGGTTCCCTTTTCTCCACAACCTCATCAGCACTTCTTGTTTGTTGATTTGGTTATGATGGCCATTCTGTCTGGTGTGAAGTGATACCTCAATGTGGTTTTAATTTGCATCACTCTGATGGCTAGTGATGCTCAGCATCCTTCATATATCTCTGGTCCTGTGTATGTCCTCCTAGGAGAAGTGTCTGTTCAGGTCCTTTACTCATTTCTTAATTAGGTTGTTTGTCTTCCTAGAGTGGAGTCATGTGAGTTCCTTATATATTTTAGAGATCAATCCCTTGTCTGAGGTATCTTTGGTAAATATATTTTCCCATACAGTCAGTTCCCTTTTCATTTTGCTGATGTTTTCTTTAGATGTCCAGAAGCTTTTTAATTTGATATAGTCCCATTTGTTTAGTCTTTCCTTTATTTCCCTTGGTCAGTGGGGTTTTTTTTTATACACCAAGAATGAACTATCAGAAAGAGAAACTAAGAAAAGAATCCCTTTTACTCTTGCATAAAAAAATGAGGTACCTAGGAATAAATTTAACCAAGGAGGTATATACGTGTACTTGGAAACTATAGGAAATTGAAGAATAAAATTTAGGAAAATACAAATAAATGGAAGCATATACCTTGTTCATAGACTGGAAGAATTACTATCATTAAAATGTCCATGTTACCCAAAGCAGTCTATAGATTCGAGGCAATTCCTATTAAAATACCAATGGCATAATTACAGATCTAAAGTAAATATTCCAAAAATTTATATGGAACCAAAAAGATGCCAAATAGCCTCAGCAATCTTGAAAAGGAGAAGAAATTGGGAGGTATCACAATACCTGTTATCAAGCTATACTACAAAGCCATTGTAATCAAAACAGCTTGGTACTGGCATAAGAACAGGCATATAGATCAATGGAACAGAACAGAGAGTCTAGAATTTAACCCACACCTTTATGGTCAATTAATATTTGATAATGGAAGAAAGAGTCTCCATTGGAAAATTAGACAGGTTCATGGAAAACAATGAACTAGATCACCTTCTTACACCAGACACGAGAATAAATTCAAAATGGGTTAAAAACTTAAAGTTACAAGGCAAAGCAAAAAAAAATGATAGAAGAAAACATAGGCAGTAAAATTTCAGACATCTCTCGCAGCAATATTTTTGCTGATATGTCTCCTAGGGCAAGGGAAAGAAAGGAAAAAATAAACAAATGGGACTACATCAAACTAGGAAATTTTTGCACAGCAAAGGAAACCATCTACAAAATGAAAAGGGAACCCACTGTAGGGAGAACATATTTGCCAATGATATATCTGATAAGGAGTTAACTTCCAAAATATATGAAGAACTTATACATATCAATGCCAGAAAGACAAACAGTCCAAGTAAAAAAATTGGCAAAGAACCTGAATAGACACTTCTCCAAAGGATATACAGAGAGCCAATAGACATATGGAAAAATGTTCAACATCACTTACTACCACAGAGATGCAAATTTAAACCACAATGAGATATCACCTCACACCTGCCAGAATGTCTATCATCAATAAATCAGCACAGAACAAGTGCTGGTGAGGATGTGAGAAAAGGGGACCCTAGCGTACTGTTGCTGGGAATGCAGATTGGTGCAGCCGCTGTAAAATTCAATATGGAATTTCCTCAAAATATTAAAAATTGCACTGCCTTTTGATCCAGTGATCCACTTCTGGAAATATATAAGAAACCCAAAACACCAATTCAAAAGAATATATATATCCCTATGTTCATAGCAGCATTATTTATAATAGCCAAGTCCTTGAAACAGCTCCAATTACCATTGATAAAAGAGTGGATAAAAAATGCTGTGGAACATTTACACAATGGAATGCTACTCTGCTATAAAAAAGAAGGAAATCTTATCTTTTAGGATAGCATGAATGGACCTGGAGTTTATTATGCTAAATGAAATAAGTCAGTTGATGAAAGACAAATACCATATGATCTTACTTATATATGGTATCTGATGAACAAAATAAACTGATGAATGAAATAGAATCAGAGGCATGGGTACATAGAACAGACTGACAAGTGTCAGAGAGGAGGGATGGTGGGGACTAATTGAAAGAAGGTGAAGGGATTAGCCAAAGAATACATATGAAAAACCCATAGACATAGACAGCAGTGTGGTGATGACTAGAGGAAAGGGGGGATAATGGTGCAAGTGGAGGTGGGCAAAAGTGAGGGGGGGAATTGGAACATCTGTAACAGTATAAACAATAAAAATAAAGTTTAAAAAATTTGAGCCTCTATAATGTTGCCAATATTTTGTTTTGGTACATAAAGACATTTTTTTAAAAGCAACACTAACAAAATACAGCATGGTTTTGGCAGAAAAACAAACACATACCAATGGAACAGAACTGAAAGCCCAGGAATAAAACCATATGTATATGGGCAAATAATTTTTGACAAAGAAATCAAAAACACACATGGAGAAATGAAAGCTTTTTTGATAAATGGTGCTAGGAGGATTGCAAAGCCACATGCAAAAGAATGAAACTAGATTACAGGTAGTCCCTATGTACAAAAAATAATTAAAAATGGATCAAAGGCCTAAATACAAGATCTGAAGCAATAAATCACATAGAAGAAAACAGGTAATCTTATGGACCTTTGTCATAGAGAGCATTTTGTGAGTTTGACCTTAAAGACAAGGGAAGTAAAGGTAAAAATAAACAAATGGGACTATAGCAAACTAGAAAGCTTCTGCACAGCAAAAGAAACCATCAATGAAACAAAAAGGCCACCAACAGAATTAGAGATAACATTTACAAAAGAAAAAAACCCCAGTTCCAAAAGGGTTTAATATTCAAAATATATAGAGAACTCATACAACTCAACACCAAACAATCAATCCAGTTAAAAAATGGGTAGAGGGTCTAAAGGGATACTTCTCCCAAGAAGACATACAAACAGCCAACAGGTATATGAAAGAATGTTCAACTTCACTCTAGCTATTAGGAAAATGAAAATCAAAGCTTTAATGAGATACCACTTCATACCTGTTAGAATGGCTATTATCAACAAGACAAGTAATAACAAGTGTTGGAGAGGTTGTGAGAAAAAGGAACTCTCATTCACTACTGTCAGGAATGTAGACTGGTACAACCACTATGGAAAACAGTATGGCAGTTCCTCAAAAAATTAAGAACAGAGTTACCATATGACCCAGCAACCCCTCTTCTGTGTATCTACCTGAAAAACTCAAAAACATTTATTCACAAAGATATATGCACCTCTATGTTCACTGCAGCATTATTCACAGTGATCAAAACATGGAGACAACCAAGTGTCCTTCAATAGAGTATTGGATAAAGAAGATGTGGTACATATATTCAATGGACTACCACTCAGTCTTGAGAAAAGATGAAATCCTGTCATTTGCAACAACATGGATGGACATTGAGAATATTATGCTAAGTTAAATAAATCAGAAAAAGCTAAGAACCATATGATTTCACTCATATATGGGACATAAAACTGAAACTCATAGACACAGACAATAGTATCATGGTTACCAGAGGGAAGGTAGGGGAGTAGTAAAGGATAAAGGGGTCAAATATATGGTGATGGAAGATGACTTTGGGTGGTGGGAACACAATACAATGTATCACAGAAATGTACACTTTGAAACCTATCTGATTCTATTAACCAGTGTCACCCTAATAAATTTAATTTATAAATAACAAAAGTGAAAAATATATTTTCTAACAAGTAGAAATGGAGAAAACTTACTATCAAGAAAAGGAGTCTTGGGACTAGCATGGCACTTCTTTTGATGTTTATAGGATCCCTTTCTAAAAATACAGATGTTGGGCTTCCTGGATAACAAAAAAGTAGCATGCCTAGCAACCTTGTTCCAACTAGCTAACTGTGGGACACTGAGAAAGTTAAGTCACTCTGTAGGACCCTAGTTCCCTTATTTGTAAAAATGAGAACAATAATACCTACTTCCTAGGGTTGTTTTGAACATTAAATAAGACCAGGTATAGTGCACATAGCAGGCTTGTTATATTTATGGGACCTGAAAACTATGAACTGGAAATACAGAGTACCAGACTCTGTGCTGCATGAGAACATCAGATCTCCACACATTTGGCTTTGCTTCTCCTCCTGTCATCCAGATCTATCATCATGGGTTCTTTGAGAGCACAGTCCCTCCTAAAGAGGCTACGCTAAAGGTTTATTGTGAGGGGAAAGTCCTAGGTAGTCAGGCATTTGTACTAATTGTTTTGCCTTGAAAAGTCAAGTGATATTGAAAACTAAGCCCTAAATTGTAACAGGCACTCTGCATCAGGCTATTATCAGATGTGCTCTCAGATGATGTGTCAGTTCTCTCCAACTGACCCTAAGCCTCTGGTTGTTCTGGGAGTTTGTGAGAAGGCAAAGTAGTCATCACACCCTCATTTGCAAAATGTACTGTGTGAAGCAGAGCAGTAGGACTAATGTGTCCCTAGAGAAGCAGAGGTAGTATAAAGGACACGGATTTGGAGTCACCTGGAATTCACTGAGAATCACAGCTCTGTCTTACCAGTTAAGGGTCTTTATGTAAGGCCTCAAGTCTTGACCTTTATTTTCCCATTTATAAAGTGGAAAAGATAAAACCAATCTCACAGAATTATCACGAGCATTCCATTACAAAGTTCATTCTTTCCCATAGGCTATTTGTGACCCTAGTGCTATTAAATAAGTTAGGGTATAGACCACAATGAACATTTTTTATTATTTTTTAATTTTTAAAAGATTTTCTTTCTTTCTTTATTTTTAGAGAGAGGGTAAGGGAGGGAGAAAGAGAGAAAAATGTTGATGTGCAAGAAATTGCATACCCCTAACTGGGGACTCAGCCCACAACCCAGGCATATGACCTGATCGGGAATAGAGCTAGTGACTCTTCGGTTTGCAGGCCAGCACTCAATCGACTGAGCCACACCAGCCATGGCAAACATTTTTTATTTTAACATTTAAGTGTTTATTGTAATATATTAAATAAATGCTGGCTTTCTTTTATGGAAAACAAATACAAGTTGATTTAAAGGAAACTATTAGGAAGTTGTTAGTTTAGGTAGCAGCAGACAGAGCAGTGACTGTGAAGGTGGTATACAGAGGACTTGCCTTTGGGGAAGCACTTGGGTATACACATCCCCAGACTGTAAGCTCCCTGAGAGCAGTGACTCCATCTGGCTTCTTATCTTCAGAGTCCCAGTGCTTAGCACACATCTCATGCATGACAGGAGCCAAATATAATCTTGTGAGCTTACTGGTAAACATAGAGTAAGCACTCAGCAAATGTGAGGTCTCTTCCTTGCCTCCTTGTCCAGTCAGATCTCCTGGGAATCCTGGAGCCAGGTGTTACACTTACATCACCCTCTCAGAAGATAGGTTTCTTATGGTGGAGAAGAGGCTGTTGGCTCCCTACCCTCAAGAACAACTTGTACATTCAGCCTCATTTTGGGCTTTCTCCTGGCGTAAGCCTTTGGGAAAATTTAAAAAATAAAACCTTTAAAGTTCCTGGGCTTCTGGTCAAGATGGAGGCATAGGTAGATATTCTTCACTCCCTCACACAACCAAAAGGATAACAACCAGAACTTCCAGAAAATCAAACTGTATGGAAGTCCAAAAACCAAGGAGTTAACTAAGAAACATTCATCCAGACTGGTAGGAAGGGCAGAGATGGCCAGCTGAGGGAGAGAGGACATGTGGCAAAGCAGCAGCTGGCAGACTGGGTTGTCCCACATTTGTGTGCAGATAAACCAGGAGGAACAACTGGGAGCAAGACAGATCATGCAACCCAGTGTTCCAGCATGGGAAAATAAAGCCTCAAAATCTCTGGCTGTAAAAAACTATGGGGATTGTGGTGGTGGGAGAACCTGCCAGCCTCACAGGAGAACCTGTTGGAGGGGCCCATGGGGTCTTAGATCATGCACAAGCCCATCCACCCAGGAATCAGCATCAGGGAAGCACCTGAAAGGGCACAAAATTCACTTGTGGGAAGCAGGGAAAGTCACTAAAAGTGGGATGAGAGCCAAGAAAGAGGCATTATTCCCTCTTTGACCCCTCACCCACTTACAGCACCACAATGCAGCAACGTGAGTTGCCCCGCTCTGGCGAATATCTAAGTTTCTACCCCTTACAATGTAATAGGTGCACTGAGACAAAGAAATATGGCCCAAATGAAAGAAAAGATCAAAATACCAGAAAAAGAACTAAGCAGTGAGGAGATAGTCAACCTATCATATGCGGGGTTCAAAACACTGGTAATCGGGATGCTCACAGAAATGATTGAGTGTGGCAGAAAAATAAAGGTAGAAATGGAGGCTTTACAATGTGAAATAAAGAAAAATATACAGGGAACCAACAGTGAAGGGAAGGATTCTTGAACTCAAATCAATGATTTGGAACAAAAGGAATAAAAATCGAACCAGAACAGAATGAAGAAACAAGAATTCAAAAAACTGAGGAGAGGCTTAGGAACCTCTGGGACAACTTTAAATGTTCCAACACCCAAATCATAGGGGTGCCAGAAGGAGAAGAGGAAGAGCAAGAAATTGAAAACTTATTTGAAAAAATAATGAACACTTCTCCAATCTGGTGAAGGGAATAGACATATAAGTCCAGGAAGTTCAGAAAATCCCAAAGAAGTTGAGCCCAAAGGGGAACACACCAAGACACATCATCATTAAATTACTCAAAATTAAAGATAAGGAGGGAATCTTAAAAACAGCAAGAGAAAAGAGTTACCTACAAATGAGTTCCTGTAGACTATCAGCTGATTTTTCAAAAGAAACCTTACAGGCAAGAAGGGGCTGGAAAGAAGTATTCAAAGTCATGAAAAGCAAGGACCTATATCCAAGATTACTCTATCTGGTGAAGCTATAATTTAGAATGGAAGGGCACATAAAGTGCTTCCCAGAGAAGGTAAAGTTAAAGGAGTTCATCATCACTGAGCCATTATTATGTGAAATGTTAAAAGGACTTATCTAAGAAGAAGATCAAAACTATGAACAGTAAAATGCAAACAAGTAAAGCAGGAATAGAATCACAAATGGAGATCACTTAGAGGGTTATCAGCAGGGCAGGGGAGAATGGAGAATGGGGGGGAAAGTACAGGGAATAAGAAGCATAATTGGTAGGTACAAAATAGATAGGGGGAGGTTAGGAATAGTATAGGAAATCGAGAGGCCAAAGAACTTATATGTATGACCCATGGACATGAACTAAGTTAGGGGAAATTCTGGAGGGAATTTGGGTACCAGGAAGAGGGCAATAAGGGGGAGAATAAAATGGGACAACTGTAATAGCAAAATTGATAAAATATACTTTAAAAAATAAAATAAGATCTTTAAAGATTCCTTGTTTAGAAGGATTAATAAAGTAAGTCACTTACCATGGTCATACAGCTTGATAGTAGCCTAGAAACAGAGGTATTTAATAACCATACCTGTCGAACCCACACAATTCAGAAAAGAGCCTTGAAGGTGGTTGTCATCAGTCCCATTTTGCAAAAGAGAAAAAACAGTCTCAGAAAGCTGTAGTTATCTCCCAAGGTCATTACATTACTCTGCCCTGGCCCTCTTTTAAAAGATTAAGTGAGATCTTTTAGACTGTGAGAGCACTACATAGACTCTGCTGGGCCACAGAAATGTGAATTTACTCTGCTGTCAAATTGGTATGACAACTGTGACTGATGTATCTCCTCCTAGTTGGGCCAAACAAGATGAGGTCAAGATTCTTATACTAACCAAACCCTAACATCCTTCTACTTGGACAGTAAGTCCTGGCTTTTTGGGCTCTCTCCCTGATCCTGCCAACCCCCCAGGAGAGAGCACCTGCTCTCCCCACACTCCCTTGACCCACCTCTAGTTTCCATGCTAACAGTTGCTGGGCCTTGCCTGTCTCCCTGCACCATGTCACACTTCCTCAGGTTGCTGCCCTTCGTATGATACCTATGTGCCCCAAGCTTGGGGAGAGGGCCCTTCTTTTACTCCCTATACCTGGCAGTCTGAGGCATAGAGCTGGTGCTTCAATGCTGGCCTATCGAAATGCCAGGGCCAACTGACCCTTCTGCCTGCCACACGTCTTGGTTCCATCCAAGTCTGAAAGTCCTCAATCCCTCTGCCCAGGGTGTGTCCTGCCCTCCAGGTAAGGCCTGTCTGATCTTCCTGACATAACTGAGAGCAGACATCCAAGTCCTTCTGTGGAGACCCAAGGCACAGCATCAGGGTGTAGCCAGAAGAAAGGTCCTATGGTCACATTTTCCATGGAAGCTTATTTCATCTCAGCACCATGGGGTTTACCCAGAGTCCAGCAAAATACGCCTTTAGAAATAACATTTACCAACTTTTCAAGAGTACTGTGATTAGGAAGACACCCAAATCACATGGCTAATTCATCGTCCTTGTCTGCAGCCACTGCATTTACATTCACAGTGACCTACGTTTCTTCCAAAGGCAGATCACTTACCTCTAAACCCTTTTCCCCTTTTATTGGTAATCAAATTGTCCATCTTAGAGATTCTCCCAAAACAAAGTGAGTCTATTGCAAAAATGAACAATGTCTCCAAATCCAAAGCCTGATCACTGCCAGCAGCCTAAAAATGGCAATTCCCTTACTAAAAGCTGATGGCCTCATGGTATAGCTTCTAGTTGGTGGGTTGGGGAAGGTGGCCCAGGGACACAGGGTAGATGCCACTCAGCAACTTTCTGGTCAATGCATAGGGTGGCTGTGTAGCAGGGAAGCCAGAAGAGCCAGCTGCATGATTCCAAGTGGGAACCTCTCCACAGTGAGTTCTTTGTCACTGAGGGTCATGACTAGACTGAGCCCACACACACAAAGACTGGGGAGGGCTGGACAGCCCCTTGACCAGCTGACATTCAGCACCTCTCCAGCTACCCCCAGGCTGGCAGGGCCCCTGCAGCTGAAATTCCCTGCCCCACATCAGACATGAGACCTGACCAGAAGCAAAGCCAGCTGTTTTTTTATTTGTTGATTTTTGCATTCATCCCTAAGGTGGCACACTCAGAGGCAGGCAGGGCTCTGAATTTCCTGCTGAGAAAAAGCCACACATTGAACCAAAAGTGCCTGGAATGGGCCTGAAACCTGCATAGTGGGCAGTCTCTTCTGGTCCACCTCATGATGCCTGAGCTGCTTGGGTGGCTCTCTGCTCCCTCTGACCTGCTCGCTTCCCTGCCCACCCACCAGTCTTTGTCTCCACCAGAGCCAACTTCTAATACTGGTCTTCTTAGGTACTCCCTACATTGTCTCTGGCTCCCATGACTACTGTTTATGGTGACCCCACGGGGCCTTCTGCCTCCCTCTAAAGCTTCTCCCCAAGACATCTGTGTGTGGCCATGGCAGACCAAAGGTAGTTGTTGGTCTGAATGAGCTTGCTTCCACAACCCACTGAACTGAATCCCTCCTAACATCTCAACCACACTCCTCAAAAATTATCTAACCTCAGTTTCCACATCTATACAATAGATATTATGCTTAATCACATGTGAGTCAAGAATTTAACACGGGGCTTGGCATAGAATAGATTGCAGCCCTTATTTAAAAACTTCAGCTGCTGGTCTGCCCTTGAGCCCCTTTCTTCCTTCCCTTCCCTTTCTTCTGTGTTACTCTTATAATTACTGTACTTGAAATCGAAGTATACATTTATAGGGATGACCTTTCTGCCATGTCTTCAATACTAAGGTGTCAACTGGTAGCTGTTGATGCCAATTCAATGCCAATAGGAATCCCCAATTTGGGGTGTAGTGAATAAGGAAAGTTTATTCAGTGCCAACAACTGTGAGGTGGCACTGGGGCCAGGCCCCTCTCTGGCTAGTCAGCTCTGCTCCTCCATGGTCTACTCTATTCCTTGCCTGTGTGCTTTGTGCTATGCTGGTCTGCTCCTCCCATTCTGTGCCAGACTGGTCTGCCTTGCTCCCGGGAGATATCTGCAATGTTTCAGCTCAGCCAGGAAGATGCATTCTTCAACCTTCCGTGGAAAGTGGAAGTGAGCTCCACAACCAGAGGGGAGCTGGCTTACATGACAGAAGTCCCCACCCCTGGTCCCTGGTTGATTTATCTTCATGCAAATGAGGACTCTAAATCCTGGCAGTTTCATTGGTCCAAAAGGCACTATCCTGGATAGTCAGAATAGAGCCACTCTGGTTGGTCAGAACTGTGCAGCTCTGATTGGATGGGAAAAGCCTTACTCCTATTGGTTGAAATAGGATTCCAGGAACTCCTCTATAAAGGCCGGCAAGAATGGCAGTTAACAGTGCAGGAAGCAGTTCAGTGTAGAGGCAGGTCGTTCAGTGCTGGTTTCTTCCTGAAGTGTGGTTTGCATGAGAGGAGCCTGTGCAGAAATGGCTGCTTGGCTCTGTTTTTGTTTTGTTTTATTTTGTTTGTTTGTTTGTTTTTCTAATATGAGCCCAGTTAGCCACAAGGACCTTTCTTAGTAGGTGTCTTTTTTCTTAGGGTTCACGAAGTTGTGAACTTGTTCACATGCAAATTCATTTGGCACATTTCTGGGGCCAGGCTGGGCTGCCCCATGTGATCTGAGAGGGAGGTCCAGTCCAGGGCTCTGTGGGGGCTCAAGTAGGGAGAGGTCAGTCCTGTTGGGACTTTCAGAGAAGGTTTCCTAGGACAGACTTGAGCAGAATCTTGCAAAGATCTTCATGGTAAGATAAAGTTAAAGAGGGTGAATGACAACAGTGGAATGAAGAAAATAAATGGAAAAAGATAAACCAGGAGTAAATTGGTTCACAAAATACTCACTGAGTGTCCTGTACATTTTCTGGGACCACAATTGGGCTCTGAGCTTTCTAGTGGACAATTTAAAGATTAGACTCAGTTTTGTGTCCATATATAAAGTGCACAGCAGTGCTCAGAAGTGCCATTCCTGGCGCTGAGAACATTAACTTTTCTCCTGAGAGTTCTCAGAAAGAGAAGTTACAGAATAAGGTGATCAAGTTCCTTCACTTGTTCCCTACTAAGTATACTGCAGTTCTTCTCATAGAGCCTCAGAGATGACAGGAATGCTGCAGGAAAATCTAACCTGCAGGGAGAGTGTTCATCTTCTCCTTAAAGGAAAGTTGCTGGCATAGAGCCAATTGGCAGCTTGGATAATCATTAAGGGTGCCTAGGGGAAATAATCATCACATCAAGGACAATGGATTTGTTCCCCGTCCAGGCCCTGCCAAAACCAGACACTGGTACCCCCTCTTTCACCCCATCATCACTTTCTGACATCGAGACCCTTACTCTATGAAATGGAGGTGGGGCTCACAGGCACACTGGGCTTGCACCTGGATCCCAAGATGTCTCTGGACTTAGGTTGGAAGACCTCCTCTTACTGAATGAGGAATAGGAAGCCTTCCAGAAAGCCTCTCAACCAAGGGAAGTGGGTGTGACAGCAAAACCTTGCCTGTGTTTATTGTTGGTCTTCCTCTCACCACCTGGAAATGTAAGCCTATGAGAGCCAAAGCTTTGGTCTGTTTTGTTCGCTGCTGAGTCCCCAGTGCCTAGAACAAAGCCTTGCACATGGTAGTCACTCAACAGTGGGTAAATGAGTTGGATGCACGGTCTCCAGGCTGGCTGGCTCTCAGATGCTATCGACCAAAGGATCTTCAGCCTTTCCTTGCCCTTTCTTCTTCCCCACTTAGCTCTCATTATTCCCTCACCCACCCCAAGGTCATGCCTAACCCTCTATCTTCTTACATTAATCTATGTGCCCCTTTTGGGATGGGATATCCAAAACCATCTGCCTTTCCTGGCATAATGCTACGCCCTGCTCCCTTGTGGAGTCTTGCCAACTGAAGACCACACAGCTCTCTTTGTAGTTCTGTGGTAACCCTGATTCTTCTGGAGGCAGGCTGCCTGCCTCAGAGCTTGCAGGAAGAGGGACAGCAAGTGCTGGGGAGAAAAACAAGTACTTATCTTGCTTCAGGTGCACTACTGGCTCAACTCAGGGCCTAGATTTAAGCAAGTGCTGGGGCACAGAATGTATTCTTGGGGCTTGGCTTCTTACACAGTGTGCAGGGCCTGCTTCAGGTGCCATGTGTCCTCTGGGGCTGTTCTCCTTGACCTGTGCCCCTCACATATGGAAAATGACTATACCCAATAAGGAAAAATAAGGAAAGGATCAGTGGGACCTTGGCAACAGCACAGAGATAGGAGAGAGGGCTGGGAGATCATGTATTCTCCTTTCCACCTATGAAGAGCACTGAGCTAAAGGGCAGTTCCAGGCTCTATCCTTGGCTGCATGTGACATGTAGCAACTGGCCTTGGCATAAATTGATGCCTCTATGAGAGAGGAGGCATCTAGCAAGGAAGACCAAGATTTTCTCCAAAAAGTTGTTTTGGGTATTCTCTAGGATACAGACGAGTGACACCACAGGGTCCCCACGTTCTGCTCCTCACTGCATGCCACAAACTTCTCAGCTCACCGAGCATTAAAATTAGGTTTAACCAAATGGCCTCTTTATCTGCTGTCCACTTCACACACACACACCCCTCACTAAAGCCTGCTATAGAACACTGGACCTTGACCAATAGAACTTCTTTGCATTCCATCTAAAGTAAATGTGTTGCCTAGATCACTAAGTGAGCTAGCAGACTGCACAGGGTTCTTGAGTTTGAATGGGTTATGTGGTGAAAGGTATCCCCAAGAGAAGAGCTGAATTTTGGACCAGCCAGTTGGTAGTCTTCTCTGGCAGGAAACAGAGCAGGGGGATTCTTAGTTCCACCAGCTGCCCATGCCTTCTGCATCCATGAAACTGTTATATTCTCTATAACTAGGGCACACTAACAGGCATCCAACCCATATTACTGAGGGGAATATATTTTATTATAAAGTAAACTATGTAATGAAATAAATTGAGAATAAAATATAGGTAGATTGATATTTGTGAGGAAAACGGGATTCAGGATGAAAACAGCAGTGCTTTATGTCTATGCCCTCGTTCCACTTCTAGCTGTGTGGCTGGACAATCTTGTTTTTTATTTCTGGGACTAAAATAGACTAGAAAAGGTGTACTGTCATTCTGTGATTGGATCTTTGCTCTAGTTGCTGCTTGTTGAGGTAACCCTACTCTTATTATTCATTACAGACACCCAGCATGTTTTTGCACAACATTTTGCTTTTATGAGTCTGCTGCTTTGGAAACAAATCACATGTTTCTTGTTCCATTAGTTTCGATGGGATGGAATTTCTGGTATGACAGCTTTTAACTACTGAAAAAACATGTTCAACTTTGCCTTTTTTGGAGGGGGGCAACAAAAGAAAAAGCTGAAATGAGTACAACCAAGAAAGTATGTTTCCATGGAATTATTTTAATCTCCTTTTCAGTACCATCCAGTGTTCAACTCAAAAGTCTTCATGAAGGTGCTTTTAGTAATTCATGAAATTTCATGCATTTATTCTGGTGTTTTGATCACCCCATTTTGTTGTGGGGAAGCTGACATTTTGATGAGAGTAGCATGTTTCACGCAATCTCATTGCAGTGCCATTAGTCCTCCCAGGCCATTGTCTGTAATCTGGCGGTGTAGTCATATTCAAACAAGGCTTTAGAGTTAGGTGAATAAAGGCATAGATAGATAGGTAGCTACATTCCTTAACTGTTGTGGAATAGCCACCTTCTTTGAAAGGAATGGAACACAGTACTACTCCTCAGAATCCAGCCTGAGAAAAATTCCTAATCTTCTAGGGGCAAGTGCTAAATCAGATAACCTTGGCAAGACCCTCACATCTTTGGGGTTGTTTACACATCTGAAGACTGAAACAATTGGATTAGATGACAGCTTATGTCCCATCAAAGCAGTAAATGATAATGACATTATTTAGTGTCTGGATCCCCACATTAAGGGTGTACATTTGGGATGTCAAATTCTTATAGATCATCAGTTTAGTGGGGGAACTGCACCATCTTGCTGCTTAGGTAGGGTGATCTTCAGCCCTCAGGGTGCATTAGAATCACCTGTGGATCTTGTAAAAAAAAAAAAAAAAAAAAAAAACCCCTCAGATACCCAGGTCTTATCTGCAAAATGATTTGACTTCAATTTACCTGGAGGTCAGGCATTGCTATCTTTACAAACCTCCTCAGATGATTCTAAACTGTAGCCCAAGTTGAGGACCACTAGGGAGGAGGAATTCAGTATTTCATATTGGCGAAATATGAAGTGGCTTAATCTGTTGCCAAAGGGTTCTGAAGTCAGTATAAAGTTCAAATAAAATTTATGTCAAGAACAAGTGGTTGCTGACTTTGATGGGTCAAAACTCATTGGTGAGTGTTCCCAGTGAGGGGCTACAATCTGGCTAGGTGTAATGAACCATTTGTCCCTCAGAATAGCTGCTCTTCAAGCTACTTGTTTCTTCCTCTTTCTCACAGCTTGAAGGTTGACATATCAAATTTTTACCTACCTAAATGTCTGTCAAGTGAGAGAAACAAATGAAATTCTGGTCAAAGAATAGTCAGCCTTATGACCAGGCCTCAAAACTCATGGTACCCCTGGGGAAATCTGCCTAGGTCAGTGCTTCTGAAATGGTCCTTTTTGGACACCAGGCCTATTGAAGAACTGGATGTAGCTACAGCCTCTCTCCTCACACCCTTCAGTTTTCAACAGCTTAACTGAGATAATTCACATACCAAACAATCACTTAATCAAGTGAAAGCAATTCAATGGTTTTTAGTTCACAGGTTTGTGCATCCATCACCCACAGTCAGTGTTAGAATATTTTTGTCTTGGTCTGTTTGGGCTGCTATAACAGAATTCTATGGACAGGATGGCTTATGAAAATAAATTTATTTCTTACACCTGTGGAGGTTGGAAGTCCAAGGTCAGGCTGCCAGCTTGGGCAGGTGAGGGTCCCCTCCCAAGTTGCAGGCAGACTTCCTATATCCTCATGTTCTGGGACCCTTGCAATTCCACAGGTAATCTAGAATCAGCTTGTTAGTTCTACAAAGTCAGCTGAGAGCGTGAAAAATTCACATTAAACCTGTAGATCAGTTTAACAAGTATATCCATTTTAACAATGCTAATTAAATTAAATCTTCTGATCCATGAACATTGGATTTTTTCTATTTATTTACATCTTTTTTAAAAATCAAAACTTAAAAAATGAATAATTAGAAATCTGTATTTACTGATCAAAATTGAAATTTAGTTTTCTCACACATAAGATCATTGTTTTTATGTCTATAAATTTCTGATATTTTAAGCTTTTTCAACTCTTTTATAATTTTTTTTAAATGTAGGGGTTTAAAGTTTTTAATTTTATGTTGTGTTTAATGATTGCTTTATTGTTATAAAGACTGGCGTTCTTGTGATAAAATTGGTATAAAATATTACATATATTTTAGGTTTCCAACATAATTAGATATTTGTATACACTGCATAGCATTTATCATTGTACGTCTAGTCACCACCCATCACTATATAATTGCCCCCCTTAACCCTTTTTGCCCTTCCTCCAACCCACTTCCCCTAGGTAAGCACCAGGCTGTTCTCTGTATTTATGAGTTTGTTTTTTTGTTGTTGTTGTGTTTATTCCTATGTTTTGTTTAGATTTTATTTTAGATTTCATTCATGACTGAAATCAAATAGCATTTGTCTTTCTTTGCTACAACTACAGATCTTCTGCCCATTTTTTAAACTGTGGTATTTGTCTTTATGTTAATTGGTTGTGTGTTATCTTGATATATTTTGGATATTAACCCCTTATCAAATATATCATTTACAAATATCTTCTCCCATTAGTAGGTTGCCTTTTTATTGTGTTGGTGGTTTTCTTCACTGTTCAGAAGCTTTTTAGTTTGCTGTGGTTCCATTTGTTTATTTTTGCTTTGTTTTCCTTGCTTTTGGAGTCATCTGAAAAAAACATTGCTATGACAAATGTTAAGGAACTTACTGCATATGTTTGTTTTCTAAGAATTTTATGGTTTTAGGTCTTACACTAAAGCTTTTAATCCATTTTTATTTAATTTTTGTATGATATAAGATAGTGGTATAGTTTTATTCTTTTGCATGTAGCTGACCAGTTTTCCCAACACCATTTACTGAAGAAACTGTCCTTTCCCCCATTGTATATTCTTGGTACCTTTGTCATAAATTATTTGTACATACATGTGTGGGAAATCATTTCTCAGCCTTTTGGCTAAGATCAAGTGTACATAATGTGTGCGTTTATTTCGGGGCTCTTTTATATATTTCAGAGACTTTTGTGTCTGTTTTTAAGTCAATATCATACTGTTTTGATTACTTATTGCTTTGTGGTATGGTTTGAAACCATGAAGCATGACACCTCCAGCTTTGTTCTTCTTTCTTAAGATTGCTGTGGCTATTTGGAGCCTTTTGTGATTCCATAAAATTTTTAGAATTATTTATTCTAGTTCTATGAAAAATGCCATTGAAATTTTGATAAGGATGACATTGAATTCACAGATTGCATTGGGTATATGGACTTTTTAACTGTATTAACTCTTCTAATCATGAATATAAAATGTCTTGAATGTCTCCATTCATTCATGTCTTCTTCAATTCTTTCAAAAATGTCTTAAAGGTTTTAGTGTACAGTTCTTTTGCTTCCTTAGTTAAATTTATTCCTAAGCACTTTATTCTTTTTGATGGAATTTCTAACAGTTTTTGGTAAAGTCCTTAGGGTTTTAATTTTTATTTTTAAAATTAAATTATACTTAACACACAATATTATATGTCAGGTTCAGGTACACAAAATAGTGATTCAACATTTATATACTTTATAAAATGATCAACAAATCTAGTACAGAATTTTCTATATTATGTCATTGCAAATAGTGGCAATTTTACTTCTTTCTTTCGAATTTTGAAGTCTTTCTTTTTCTTGTCTAATTGCTGTGGGTAGGATTTCTAATACTATGCTGAACACCACTGGTGAGAGTAAACCTCCTAATTTTGTACCTGATCTTAGAGGAAAAGCTTTCAGGTTTTCACCTTGAGTATAACGTTAGCTATGGGTTTGTCATATATGGCTTTTATTATGTTGACATACATTTCCTCTATATGCACTTTGCTGAGAGTTTTTATCATAAATAGATGTTGAATTTTGTCAAATTTTTTTTGCATCTATTGAGATGATCATATGATTTTTATCCATTTTATACCTTATAATAAGGTTTATCACATTGATTGATTTTTAATCACTGATTCATATCACATTGATTGATTTTTAATCACTGATTCAATCTCCTTGCTAGTAATTGGTCCATTCAGATTACTATTTCTTCATGGTTCAGTCTTGGAAAAATGTATATTTTCTAAGAATTTATTTAGTTTATAATAGTATTATTTATGGTAGTCTATCATTATTCTTTTATATTTCTGTGATATCAGTTGAACTTCTTTCATCTCAGTAGCAAGGGGTACCAGCCCCACACCAGGCCGCCCACCAGCCCAGGGTTCCTGTGCCAGGAAAATATCTCCATAACTTTCTGGTTATAAAAACCAGTGGGGAAAGAGGCTGTGGAAGACAAAAACTGCTAGAGTCTCAGGTAGCTACTCCTAAGGACCCATGAACAGACTTATTTGGACTCACTTTCTCTGTGCTCCAGCATAGGGGCAGCATATTGAAAGCATCAGAGACATACAGGGAGGAACTGATTGGCTCAGGGAGAGAGCTGGGGAGCAACTTTCTCCCAGAAAGAAGTGCTAGCAGAGGCCATTTTTCCTTTCCTGATCCCTCCCTTGACAAAGTCACAGAGCCAGCAGACAGGTCCCATATCTGAGACTCCATCAACCCAGCCACAATGTTTGCCCCACCCTGGTGATTCCCTGAGATCTTGCTTCACCCAAATTTCAGGCCCACCCAGACTGTTTCCAGTGGCTTTTCCATATGAATGGCTTGTCTTGGTCTATGCTTCTGATTTTCCTAAATTCCCTCAAATAAGCAGCATCTGGATTCAGGTAGCCACATAACTCTCACTAAATTGCCTCAGATTTGGCACTAGCAGCACTCAGCCTTGGTTCATAGTTTGGCCTCTATTGGGCACCTCCAAACTCATCACACGTAGCAGCCATCTGCAGATCACTTTGTAGCTAATGCTCTGTGACCCCAGACAGAAGGCAGTGACTGACCTTGGAAGCGCCAACAGCAACCAAGTTTCATCTACAAGAGGAGTGTGTACACAGCCCACACACTGGGCACACCTTGAGTACCCAGCTTGGGTAATAGGGGAGGCTGTGCCACTGGACCCAGAGGACACTTACTACATTAGGCCACTCTATCATACCTTGGAGATATAAAAACTCTACATAATATGTAGAAACGAACACTGGGAGACTTCCAAAATGAGGAGACAAAGAAACATGGCCAAAATGAAAGAACAGATCAAAACTCCAGAAAAAGAACTAAACAAAATGGAGAGAAGAAATCTATCTGATGTAGAGTTAAAAACACTGGTTATGAGGATGCTCAAGGAACTTAGTGAGGATCTCAGCAACATAAAAAATATCCAGTCAGAAGCAAAGGATATACTAATTGAAATAAAAAACAATTTACAAGGACCCAACAGTAGAGTGGATGAATATAAGAATCAAATTAGAGATTTGTAACATAAGGAAGCAAAAAGCAACCAATCAGAACAGCAAGAAAAAAAAAGAATCCAAAAAAAAAAATGAGGACAGCATAAGGAGCCTCTGAGAAAACTTCAAGCACAGCAACATTCACATCATAGGGGTCCCAGAAGGAGAAGAGAAAGAGCAAGAAATTGGAAACCCATTGAAAACAATGACATAAAGCTTCCCTAACTTGGTAAAAGAAACAGACATACAAATCCAAGAATCACAGAGTCCCAAACAAGATGGATGCAAATAGGCCCACTCCAATCACATCATAATGAAAATGCCAAAGGTAAGATGCAAAGAGAGAACTTAAAAGGAGCAAGAGAAAAGCAGTTAGTTACCTACAAGGGGGTGCCCATAAGGCTGTTAGCTGGTTTCTCAAAAAAACAAAACAAAACTTTGCAAGCTAGAAGATTTTGGTAAAAAATACTCAAAATGATTAAAGCAAGGACCTACAATCATGATGACTCTATGCAGCAAAGCTATAATGTAGAATTGAAGGACAGATAAAGAGTTTCTGGACAAGTAAAAGCTAAAGGAGTTCATCATCACCAAACCAGTTTTATATGAAATGTTAAAGTGCCTTCTTTAAGGAGAAGAGGAAGAAGGAGGAGGAGGAGACGGAGGAGGAGGGGGAGGAGGAGAAAAGGAAAAGAAAAGAAAAAGAAGAAAAAGAAGAAAAAAAGAAGGATCAATAAAATGGCAGTAAATATGCATCCATTAACAATTGAATCTAAAAAACAAAATAAACAAACAAGAAGAACCAAAACAGAATCATACATATAGAGAACATTTTGCTGGTTGCCAGACAGGAGGGAGGTTGTGGGGATATGTGAAAAACGTGTGGGGTTGTATGAAAAACGTGAGGGTCTGAAAAGTACAAATTGGTAGTTACAGAATAGTCATGGGGATGTAAAGTACAACATAGGGAATAGAGTAGCCAAAGAACACATATATCTGGCCCATGGACATGGACAACCCTATGGGGATTGCCTGAGGTAGAAGTGGGGCTTGGTGGAGGGGGCCAAAGGTGGAAAATTTGGGACCACTCCAAGAGCATAAACAATAAGATATAATTAAGAAGAAAAGAAATCCCTCCAAAACATGTCATTTGTTAGGAAAACACCAATTTCCTGCAAGGGGTAAGTAAGCAACAGTTTTAAAGTTAAAAATGTGTTTATTGAAATAAGTTGTAGATTATCCCAGCAAATATTAATGACTATGACTGTACTCTGCTGTGTAGGGGAGGTACACAGGCTTGCAAGGAGACAAATACAGGCACAAAGAATTGAGTTCCTGCTTTCCTTTCCTAGTTTGTGTTTGAGGTGATGTATTAAACAACAGGGCATTTCCTGTACTTCTCTGTCCTTTATTTGCCATATCCAATCTGGAAACAAGTCCATTTCTGTCTTGAAATTTATACTTTAATATTCAAGTAACAGCCTTCTTCATGTGGCCTTCCCTTGTGAGGTGGCCTCATTCTGTGCTCCCAGATCCTTCTGGGCTTCCTCCACTGTGGAATTCACAACCCAATTGAATACAGCTGCTGATATGCACCACCCCTACCCCTGACTGCAGACTCCTAGTGATGGGTCTTGACAAAGTGGCCCAGGTAGGGTGTGTGGTGGAGGAGTGGGAACAACAAATGTAGAACAGATATGACTTGGAGTAAAGTCAGGTCCCAGAGCTGCTCAGGGGAGTGAGTGACCACTTCAGGGAAGACAGCCTGGAAACATGAGATGGGATCAGTCATAAGCTGGACTGTGAAGGAAAAGAAGAAAATGAAAGCTGAGGGCAGGGACATGGGTATGAGGCAATGATGTAAAACAAAACTCAGGGATAGGAGTGCTCCTGACCTGTCTGGGGACAGTCTGTAAGTGGGCCAGGATGGCTGGCCTAGGGGAGGACTGTGACATACCTCCAGGCTGCCAAGGGCCTTCATCTCCCATTTGGTCACTTGAGGGGAGCCAAAGATCTCAAAGAAGATCTGCCCAAGGGAAAAACAAACTCCTTTTTGTCCTCATCTCCTACCCACATCCCCTCTGCCGTCCCCCCACCTTCTTAGCTGCTTTCCTGTTTCTGTCATTCTTTTCCCTCCTTAAGCTAACACCAGCCTGTCCATGCTCTGAAGCACCCCTTCCCATCTGCAGGGCCAGCACTGCCTGCCTCATGCCAAGCTCCCACAGGAGGCCTGCAGAGTCCAACCACCTGGCTCCACCTCCCAGAGAGCATGTAGGAAGTTCCTGTGGAGATGGCCTATTCTATTGGCGAGCTGCAAAACGAGGATTTCCCGTCATAGAAGGACATTTTCCTTAAAGGCTCAGTTCCCAACAAATTACCCATTAAAACCACCCCAAATTTGATTCTGTCTCAGTCATGAATTGTGTGTGTGTGTTTTTTAAAAAATATATTTATTGATTATGCTATTATAGTTGTCCCATTTTTTTTCTCCCCTTTATTCCCCTCCACCCTGCACCCTCCCTCCCTATAGCATTCCCTGCCTTAGTTCATGTCCATGGGCCCTACATATAAGTTCTTTGGCTTCTCCCTTTCCTATACTATTCTTAACCTCCCCCCCATCTATTTTGTACCAATTATGCTCCTTAATCCCTGTGCCTTTTCCCCCATTCTTCTCCCTCTCCCTCCCTCCCTGCTGATAAAACTCCATGTGATCTCCATTTCTGTGATTCTGTTTCTGTTCTACCAGTTTGCTTAGTTTCTTTTTGTTTTTGTTTTTTTAGGTTCAGTTGTTGATAGTTGTGAGTTTCTTGTCCTTTTACTATTCATATTTTTGATCATCTTCTTTTTCTTAGATTAGTCCCTTTAACATTTCATGTAATAAGGACTTGGTGATGATGAACTCCTTTAACTTTACTTTATCTGGGAAGCACGTTATCTGCCTTTCCATTCTAAATGATAGCGTTGCCAGATAGAGTGTTCTTGGATGTAGATCCTCGCCTTTCATGACTTTGAATACTTCTTTACACCCTCTTCTTGCCTGTAAGGTTTGTTTTGAGAAACTAGCTGGTAGTCTGATGGGAATTCCTTTGTAGGTAACCATCTCCTTTTCTCTTGCTGCTTTTGAGATTCTTTCCTTATCTTTAATCTTCAGTAATGTAATTATGATATGCCTTGGTATTTGCTTCCTTGGGTCCAAATTCTCTGGGACTCTCTGAGCTTCCTGGAAGTCTATTTCCTTTGCCAGATTGGGGAAGTTCTCCTTCATTATTTTTTCAAATAAGTTTTCAATATCTTTCTCTTCCTCCTCTCCTTCTGGTATCCTTATGATTTGGATGTTGGAATGTTTATAGTTGTCCCAAAGGTTCCTAAGCCTCTCCTCATTTTTTTTTGAGTTCTTGTTTCTTCATTCTGTTCTGGTTGAATATTTATTTATTCCTTCTGCTCCAAATCATTTATTTGAGTCCTGGTTTCCTTCCCTTCACTCTTGGTTCCCTGTATATTTTGCTTTATTTCACTTTGCATAGCCTTCACTTTTACCTCCATGTTGAGTGCCTACTCAGCCATTTCTGTGAGTATCCTGATTACCAGTGTTTTGAACTCTGCATCTGTTAAGTTAGCTATCTCTTCACTGCTTAGTTCTATTTTGGGAGCTTTGATCTGTTCTTTCATTGGGGTCATATATATATATATTTTTTTGTCTCGTGCATCTATTACGTTGTGAGGGGTGGAGTCTTAGATATTGCCAGGGTTGTGCAACCCACATCACTGCCTTGTGGTGCTGTGGGGGGGGGGAGGGGTCAGAGAAGGAACAATGGTGATTGCTTGGCACTTGGCCAGCTTTCAGCCACTTCCCCTGCTACCCACAAGCAAATTGGTACCTTCTGGTACTGACTCCCAGGTGGAGTTTGTGTACATTCTAGGACCCTGTGGGTCTCTCAAACAAACTCTCCTGTGAGACTGGCAGTTTCTCCTGCTGCTGCAAACCCCACAGGTTTTTATCAGTAGAGGTTTTGAGGCTTTCTTTTACCACTCTGGAAATCTGGGTTGCATGGTCTCTCTTACTCCCTACTTGTTCCTCCCAGTTTATCTGCACACATATGTGGGACCGCCTGGTCCACAGCCGCTGCCTTGCTGCGTCCTCCCTGCCCTGGCTGCCTGTCTCCACCCCTCCTACTGGTCTGAATGAATGTTTCTTTTTTAACTCCTTGGTTGTCGGACTTCCACACTGTTTGATTTTCTGGCAGTTCTGGTTATTTTTTGTTTTTAAATTTGTTGTCATCCTTCTTTTGGTTGTGCAAGGAGACAAAGTGTCTCAGTCATGAATTATTGATTTAATCTGATAGGATTCTCATAATGGAAACCTGTTTGTCACAGATATCTGTGGGATTTTGGGCTACCTAGTTTCTGAACCCTTGTTTCTGTTTTGGAAAATGCTTAACTGGGGGAGGTGAAAACAACCAGATACTTTCTCAGCTTCCCTTGCCACTGCAGAGTAGGTAGCCAAGTGGGCCAATTAAATGCAACCATCCCAGGTTCTGGATCAAGAACCAGTGATGCAGGAAAGCCAAACCTGGTGAGCGAGTCCTTTTCTGGGATGGTGATCATTTCCTGGTGTTCAGGGATGAAAGTGGCAGCTGGTGAGGCACCCAGCACTCAGTGGCAGGTGAATTGGGTCAGAAACACAGCTATACTATGGTTTCATTTCTGCTGCAGCTCATTGAGTCAACTCCTGGCTGTCCTGTCCTTTTTCCAAATCTGAATCTGTGACTATCCTTGTGATAAATTCCTTTTCTGCTTACATCCACCAGTCATTTCTGTGGCTTGAACCTATTCATTGGAGCATTTTATTGGTCATAGGCAAGACATGCAGCCCACCTGGGGGCTGGAATCAGGAACTGGAATCTTCCAGGAAAGGCCCCACAGATGGCCTCCCAGTCCACATTCCTCACAGTCTCTGACTCTGCTTCTCCCTGTATGTCAACTTTACTTTCAAAATAATGAAAAGTTATTTAATTAAAAAATAATATTGTTTAAATATAAAAATTCCATCAATTCAGAACTATATAAAGTCAAAAGAAAAGTCCTTCCTTTGTCCCTCTAGCACATTCTCTCCACAGAAATGCTGTGAGGAGGTTTGTGTTAGCACTTTGTCGATGTTTTAGGAAGCACTGCACACCTATCATGGTGGAGTTTGGCCTGGATATCCTTCAGAGAAATCCATCCTTACAGCTTAGCTCCAGCCCTTCAGGAAGGAAGATGACAAACATGCCTCATATCTAAGGCAGCACCAGTTTGTAAGAGATGACAGAGGTAACCTATCATTCATTCATTCAGCACACATTTATTGGGCACCTACTATGTGTGAAGTATTGCTCCAATCCCTCAGTAAAGATCTTTGCCCTTATGAAGCTAGGAAGGGGAAGTTGACAATACACATAATAGATAACAGAATTTTATTCTATATTAGAGGAGCAGAGTTCCCATGGGGGGAAAAGCAGACAAAGGCATACGGGTCGGTAGTAGGGGTGTTGAGGAAAGTGGGTGGTCAGAGCCTCAGTGGTAGAAGAGATCTTCTACCAAGCCATTAAGGAGGGAAGGAATCATGGGCTCAGGTTTCTGAAGAAGCGCATTCCAGGTGGTGGGAACACCCAGTGCAAAAACCTTGAGGCGAGGCTGTGTAGGCGTCTCTAAGGACCAACAGTGGTCAGTCTACTGGAGTAGAATTGCACTGGAGAAGCCACATGGACCTTACTTCCCAATAAGACTTTGACTCCTGATATAAGAGAAATGGACACCAATGCCAGGTCTGAGCAGAGGGTGGCCTGGACTAACTTATGTCTGGGGGTGAGAGGGAACAGCCTGGAGGCCACAGCATCACCCTGATGGGAGGTTACAGCAGCTCCCACCAGTGTGTCAGTTTTGAGAAGTGGTTGAATATTTGATACATTTTGAAGAATAATCTAATAATCTGGATATGAGTCTGAGAAGCAGGAACCCAGGATAACACCAAAGTTTTCTGTTGTTGATTTGTTTACACAAACTGTTGGAGTTACCTTTATCTGAGAAAGGGCTGGAGGAACAGTGTTATTTTTCACAAGGGACTGATATTAGGGTTTCCATTTGAGAAGTTTGATTTTGAGATAGCCATTAAGTAATTATTTCCTAAAACCTCTGTCAGCAGAGCTGCAGAGGAGGTAGTTTTGTTTGTATTGTTGCTAAACTTCCTTGGGGACTGAGACTTTAACTTCTCCTCCCAAATTCAAATTTGGAAAAGCCTGCTGGACCTGAGCAGCTTTGCCAGGCATGGAAAAGGTGTCACACAATGCCATGACAGCCTGCGGGGTGTCAGGCTCACATCCAGGACCCAGCCACCCTGATCAGATCTGTACTTTAGAGAATAATGGCTGAGCACAGATGGGAACTCTGGCGGCTGTTGCTTCAGAGTCTGAGCCTGGGACAGCAGGGAACCACAGCCTAGTAGGCGTGTGTACACAGGACTGAGAAGGAGTAAGCTCTAGAGCAGCCCGGAAAACAACAAGAAAGCCTTCAGCAGTGTATGTTTTTGTGTCTGGCTAGCTACTTAATCCTCCTTTCTGTCTACCATCGTCACTGCATATATCCCATTTTATTTTCATCTGCTAATCTGATTAGTAGGAAATGATTATTGTTTCATTATGCATTTTTATCATTCCTAGAGGGGTTTGAGCAGCCTATATAAGTGCTGACTTATACTGAATTGTTGCTATTTCTGTTATTGACTTTTTGATGCCCTTCCACCTTATTCTTTTCTCTCTGCAGGACAGTTCTCTATGCTATGTAATACATGGGGTGCCAACCTGGTTGCCTAGAAGCTCAGTTCAAGTGTCAGCATAGACTAGCTGGGATTTCTGAGCCTACTTCCAAATGTGTGGGAGAGATCACCTAACTAATCTGATAGATCTAATTTCTATGTCTGGGACAATAAACTCTGGCTGGCAGGGTCAGTTCATTTGACCCACTGCCCTCAGCCTGGGTAGATTGTCTGACAAATAGGGACATGGGAGCAGTTAGAAAATTATGGTGAAAGAAATGACTGGCAACTCTAAAATGCTTTACAGCAAGGGTGTATCTTCCAGATAATTCCAGATAATGCCAGTGATGAAAGTTTGCCTTGCTATACACAGTGGTCACCAGTCTTATCCAAAAGTGGCCAAGTATGTGGCTTGCACTTAACCAATAGGTAATTAGGAACCTATGTATGTTATTGAGCAGAGTGAGGACATTTGCAAGGTGGTGTTTTAGGAATTTTATTCTGACTGTGTAAGTTAGATGGGGAGAGAAATGAAAGGCATAAAGGAGGAAAATTCCCTGAGATGCTCTAATAGCAAACCACAAAGCAAAAACAATTAACACATAGGAAAGAAAAACAGGCCACCACTATGTGTATTTAGGTGCTGTTCTGAGTGAATGTGAACACATACTGTTAGAAAACAGACAGCTTAAAAGATACAGAGCTATTTTATTAGAGTTTAAACATTACAGCTCAGAATGCAATTTAATATGCTAACAACTTAAACCTCAGCAGTTACCCACAATAATTGACTAATCTCAATACTTGGGAGCTCAGCAATTTCACATCTGGTCAACTACTATAAATATGTGGGTCTTAATTATTAATTAATTAATTAACATTATTTGATTAAACTGTAGCTATTTTTACTACTAATTTTGCTCTTACAGTTGTTATTTTTTGTTAACCTTCACATTAACCATTCACACTCCCCCAAAGCCATCTATTCAGAATGGCAGATGTTTTGTACAATTGAACCCCAAATCTGGTCAATGTCGTTTGCTATTTTTGCAATATAATTATTATGCTATTCTTTCTGAGTTTAAGACATGGGTGAGAATGTGGTGAGCACACACATATACGAGCAAAGGCCTCTTGAAAGAACAGGTCATCCCTAATTAGCCACACCTCTGTTGTCTTACTACATAACACAGGAAAAACCAATATATCTATGACATAACTGTAATAAAAAGTGACTGATTTAGAACCCCAAAAATGTAGGATTAACAGAAAGAATGATCTAGGGAAAAAAAACTGGTCATGAACTTCAACATAGCACTTTCCAAAACCACTGAGCAATATAAACCTTCCCACAGTTTACTGATAGAAGTTTTACAAGATCACATAAAGCTACATGGTCAGGGAAAGTAAATGTCAGAACAAGAGGGAAGAAATTGATCTGAAATGAATTCTCTCTTAGTGTGGTTAGAGATTTGTTATCTTTGTGTGAGATGTGGAAGAGAGACAGGGTTGAGCTCACACAGGTGGCACACAGCCATTGTCCAGGACTCCTGGTGAATCAGTGGCAATTCAACCCATGGAGCCATTAAGTTAGATTGAAAATCTGTGAATACAAACCAGTGAGTAAGAATAAGACACTGGACCAAGGCCTTCCTCAAGCAAAGGTTTAAGTGGAGTTTGTTTTGCTCTTTTTACTTATTTCCTCTTTTCAATCAACTTCTTTAATACCCTCCAGCTGCGAGTATTTGAACACTCCATGCTTGTTCTGTCTAGAGAACTTTTCACGTTTCAAGTTACACTCCTTTCTTAACCACCCAATTGGTAATTCTTCATAGTCTGGTCTCAGTGAATTGTCATTGAGGAAGCTAAGGTAATATACTATGTCACAATAGACTGTGACTGTTGGGCAGCGAGCCTCAGTGTCTCCTTTCTTGGAGGCATCACATGGCAGGGCTTTTGGCTTTGCAGCAGGCATGTAGAATCAGCATTTCAAGCAGGTGACCCTCCCTAATATTCCTCAGATCAAACCCATTAGGTGACTGCTTACTTCACCCCCATGGAAGACTGTTCAAAAGTCTGTTGGGAATTGGCACATAAATATAGCCATTAATAAAACAAAAGAATCATGTAGATGCTCAGAGACCGGTCAGCGCCTGTGATTTCCTGAGAGGGAAAAAGCTACACATTTTCAGTTAACACAAGTAAAGGTTCACATTTAAAACACTTGTTTTGGAAACCAAAGGCAAAATCATTATGAGAAAATAATTCTTTTCTAATTTTCCTTGTGTGAAAAAAAACTACTTCTAATTACATGTGATAACCCTCATGAGATCAGGCTCACTTTGTCGTATTCTGACTGCAGAAGGTGGTTGATTTTTCTGGCCTAAGTTTCTTTCTGTGAATTTAGTGGCAGCAAGGAGCCCAGGACCCAGGCTCCTAACTTGCCTCCTGCACTTTGGCTCTACTGCTTTCCCTTAGTCACAAAGAGCTGTGAGGTTGAATGTATCTCCTTTGTTGGTTTTAAAGTTTCTGTTATTCACAACTTTTCCTTTTCCTTACCTACCCTAGATTCCCAGTTTTCATCTTATACCACCTTCTGATTTGTTCTTTTGCCACTTCCTTAAAAAAAAAAACAACAAATCACTGAGCATGTGTTCTCTAATTATGGTTGCTTTTTTGGCACAGATAGGAATTTCCTTACTTTTCATGCTTACCATGTCCTTCTAGGCCATAAATACATTTCAATATAGAAGGGTTTTATTTCCAAATGATCTAAGAACAACAATTAATATCCATAATTCCTCCTATACATTGTCAAGTACTCACGCTAGGTTACAAGCATGATAATAATTCTTTTTACTTCAATCTTGAATTTATCACAAAATATTCTGGGCACTGAATGCTATTCAACTTTAAGTTTAATTGGTTTTTTTTTTCGTGAGAAGAGCTTTTTAAACAATATAATAGTATCAATAACAAATTATCCAGAATACCTGCCTCCACCCATAGAAAAATAAGTATAGGAATGATCTTCCTACCATAAAAAGTAGAAAACAAAATAAATGAAAGGCTATTTTTAGACACTGAACAACAGGTAATGCAGGAAATCAATACCTAAGGGAAAAGCAACAAACAAAACTAAGCCCTACAATTGCCTCAACTTACTTCCTGTAGACAATAGAGAGGCTATGGCACAGGGAGAGGGAAACTTAAGAGATCTCAGAGGACACACTGAGTTGAAAGAAAAAGATTTTACATTGAGGAGGCCAAGGCAACTAGAATATATGGAGCACAGTATTAAAAGGAAAGGACCTGCAAAACAAGAGTGCTTCAGAGAGCTGCAGGAGTCCCTGTGAATCTTTGAGAAGTAACTAGTGCATAAAATAAAATTCCACAAGGCATGAGAAAAACCGCCAAAAATTAGTAGATGGATGCAACAGCCAGAATTCACTCAAGCAGGCAAAGAGAGCTGAGAATACACTGGTGTAAATCCTCAGAACAGTCACACCTTGGTAGTGGGGTTATAGTGACCCCAGAAAATGGGCTGCCTTACACCCACCTAAAAAGAGCTTTAAAACCAACGCAAAAAAAAGTCTGTATAAAACTTAACTGCTTGCCAAAGTACAATGCTCTAAAATGAACACAACAAAATCCACCATGAAACAATGTAAAATTCACAATTAATACAAAAGAGAAACTAATACCAGTTAATCTCACTTAATACAAACCCAAAATTGACACACATGATGGAACTGACACACAAGAACCTTAAAAAAGCTACTACAAATATTATAAATATTTTCATTAAAGGAAAAATATTATGAGCACAAAAAGAAATGATATATTTAAAAGACACAAATGAAACATTTAGAGGTGAAAAATGCAGTATATAAAATAAATAAATAAATATGAGGTCTGTCCAGAAAAAGTCCAGCCATTATTAATATAATGAGAATGGTTAGTGCAACATCAATGTAACCTGGCAGTCAAGGAGAGTGTTTTGGAATGTGCAGGCATTAACAATGATGACTTCACTGCACAAGTCAATGGGAGCAACAGATGCCACTGAGGGAGCATGTGTACTGTGTGGCCATCACATTCAAAATGACTGAGTGAGTAGAGCAATGAATCTGCATCAAATTTTGCGTTAAGCTTGAACATTCCTCCACAGAAACTATTTGGATGATTCAGAAGGCCTTTGGGGACAATGCAATGAGTGCAGTGCAAATAAAAGTGTGGCACAAATGCTTCAAAGAAGGTTGAGAATCTGTTGAAAGTGATCTGTACTCCGGAAGGCCTACAACAAACAGAACACCTGAGAATGCTGAACTTGTAAGGGCTGCAATCAACAAGGAACAGTGACTGACAGTGTGAAAACTAGAAGCTGATCTGGGAATTCAAAACTACTGTGTCTGAGGTTTTGAAGTAGGACCTTGGCCTGAAACATGTTGTAGCAAAATTCATTCCATGGCTTCTGCTACCAGAGCAG
>PVJD01003469.1:0-162541 GCA_004026545.1 Mormoops blainvillei | reverse complement strand
AGTAGCCTCTATGATCCTGGTACTGAATCATCCCCAATATGGCAGCAGCCATCGAGCTCACACAGACCACTCCCCTCTGAGCAGCAGCAACCTGAGGGGAAACATTAGCCCTGACCCCAGGAAGGATTCTGCCCCACCCTATGGTCCTTAAGCCTGACTGCTGAGCACAGAGTGACTAGATTAACAACAGAAGGAGACAACCACAGACAGTAGATCCTGGGAAGTCTCGAACAGACTGCCTAAGGTCAGACAAGGTCAACGTCTGACTTCACTAGAGGTGGATCCAGAAAGAAAAAACAGCGGTAAATACTAGAGGCTACTGAGATGAAATCCACTGTGGTCTTCTCCATGATTTGCAATGATTTGTATTTTCTTTACTATATAGCTTTTTAACATTCATTTTTTTGTCCATCAAGTTGGTACATATTAAGTCACTAGATTTTACACTATTTTTAATTTCTCTCCTTTCTTATAATAGTCTTAATCTCTTTACAGCCTTATTAATACTGGTTCATTTCTTGTTGATAGTGGGATTGCAGGAGGTAGTTATTTCTGTGGTCCTGGGTTTCTTTCCTGGGCTTTGTGGTTTTACCTAGGCAGCCAAATAATAGGAAGACAAAGAAACAACCCCCAACTGAAAGGGAAGGAGGAACCCTCAGGAAGACTACTAAATGAAATAGAAAAATGTATCCTATCAGATATTGAGTTCAAAACAATGGTTATAAGGAACTCAGTGAGAATTACAAAAAACTACAGAGAAACTATGAGGAACTTACTGCAAACCATATCAGCATGAAAAAGAACATAGAAACTATCAACAAGAACCAAGAGGAAATGAAGAATACAATTTCTGAATTAAAGAATGCAGTCGAAGGAATCAAAAGCAGGCTAGATGAAGCAGAGGATCAAATCAGTGAGCTGGAGGACATATTTAAAAAAAACTCCCAGAAAGAGTAAGAAAATGAAAAAAGGCTCAAAAAGAATGAAGGAGGTTAAGGGAAATGCAGGAAAACATGAAATGTAATCATATCCATATACTAGGAATACCAGAAGGAGGAGAAGGGGAGCAAGGGGTAGAAAACCTGTTTGAAAAAGTAATGATGGAAAACTTCCCTAATTTGAGGAGAGAAAAAGTCACACAAGTCCAGGAAGCACAGAAGGTCCCATTCAAGAGAAACCCAAAGAAACCCACTCCAAGACACATCATAATTAAAATGGCAGATATCAAGGACAAAGAGAGAATCTTAAAGGCAGCCAGAGAGTAACAGGACATAACATACAAGGGAGCCCTGATAAGGCTAGCAGCTGACTTCTCCAAGAAACACTACAATCCAGAAGGGAATGGCAAGAAATATTCCAAGTAAGCAAATGGACATGAAAAAAATACCCAGGATAACAATACTTCTATAAGACAAAATAGACTTTAAAACGAAGTCCATAAAAAGAGACGCAGAAGGATACTTCATAAAACTCAAAGGAAGAATCCATCAAGAAGACAAAAATATTGTAAACCTATATGCACCCAACATAGGAGCACCCAAATATATGAGGAAAATCCTGAAGGAATTCAAGAAAGATACAGATAGTAACATACTAATACTAGGGGATTTTAATACCCCACTGTCAATAATGGATAGATCATCCAAACAAATTATCAGAAAGGATATTGTAGAACCGAATGATGCATTAGGTCAAACGGACCTAACTGAATATATATAGAACCCATCCCAAAGAAGCAAGGGAGGGAGATAACAGGAGAAAAAGAGGGAAAGAGTCATCAAGGAACATGGATAAAGGACCCATCGATGAAGCCAAATGGGGGAAGGATTAAGGGAGGGAGGTGGGGAGGGATGAGGCTAGGGAAAGTGGTGGCGGGAAAATGTTGACGTGGGGATGATGGGATGGGGTGCAGGGTGGAGTGGATAAAGGGGAGAAAAAAATGAGACGATTGTAATAGCATAATCAATAAAATATCCAAAAAGTTTTTAATTGAAAAATAAATTTAAAATGTACTTGTAAGTCAGTGTGATACTCTATTGCAGGGGACAAAAAGGAAATTTTGGACTCAGGAAAAGCTTTAGTGAGTTGGGTCTCCTGGCGATCAAGAAGAGCAGTGCTTGACAGATGCCTGCTAAGATCAGAGAAGGTAGTGAGGCAGCCGAATCATGCAGTATGGTAGGTAGGGAAGCCTATAATCTGTTCAGCTGTGGGAGTGGAAATGGGGGAAGGATGACAGGTAAGAGCAGAGCCCTATTGCTAGAACAAAGTGCTAGGATGGGAACAAGGTGGTGAGGAAACTTTTCCCCGAGGCAGGAAGAAGCATAGCAGAATGACTTGGACCACTGGAGTGCAGAGGACCTGTGACCATGATGGGAATCTGGGAGAACAGACAGGGGTCCAACGTTCCTATCTTACTGTGACACTAGGGTCAGCCACCCGACACCCACTGAGAGAGGAACTGCTCCACCCACACCCCTTGTTGAAGGGCTGGTCTAAGCAAATACAGCTAATACCCATTGACCTTATACCTCTGGCCACAGGTGATTGACCCAGGAATGGGCACACGCTTTTGTTTTCCTCCTAGGTCACATAATCAGTACACCACACCTACAGACCAAATGGCTTACGTGCAAAATCATGGAGCTCAGGACCACAGTGGGCACCACAGCTAGTCAAAGCCATTATATACTTAGGTATAGGAGAGGTCTAGCAAGTCACAGATGAAACTCATCTACAGAAAGAAACCAAAGAATGGAACAGACACAGAGGGAAGCAGAGATAAGGCCATGGGACCCCAGAGGGCGAGAGAAGAAAAGATGGTTAGGGGAGCTTCCTCATGAATTTCTGTTTCTCCCAAGAGCTAGTTGTATGTCCTCCTCCTTGATTCCAGTATGTTTCCCTAAGTTCTCACAATAAATTACCTTTATACCTGAGTTAGTTTGGCTAGATTTCCATTTATTACCACAAATGATCCCTGTACTGACCAGAACTCTTGATTAGAAGTGATGAAAGCCCTGCACTAATTCGTTCCATCATGTGCTCATTCACAGAAATGAGAAGGATTGCATGGGGGTGGAGTGGCTGCTGTCACACACAACTGAACCCAGGGTGCAAGTCATGTCCTTGGTGAGCTCTTTTGTTCCTCCTGGCCCTCTGTATTTTAAGCTTCCTGTCTCCCTGCAAATGGGCTTCCTCCCAGATGTGGGAAGATGCTTCTAGCGGGCCAGAGTCACATTCTTCCAGCATTGTGACCCCAAGGTAAAAGACAACCTTTCCTGGGGAAAGACTAATTTGTGAGGTGGACCAAATTAATATTCTTGAACATATCCCTAAGGCTGGGGAAACTATGATGCTCTGATTTGTCAGGCATGGGTTACAAAATCTCTGGGGCCTGAAGGAGTCCTTAGGACCAGGTACATTAACCAAAGGAAGAAGGAAAAGGGGAACCCCACTACACAGCCCAATATAAGAGCTACCACATTCTCAAGCTAAGTTGCAAACAAAGAGGCAGGCACTCTGTTTTCTACAAATCTCTTAAGATACACAGGGAATCAATCAATACCTGGTCCCACGCAACTCCAGCATACGAGCAAAAATAAAGATCCTTGCAGTGAAGACCTCTATGCATACCCTGGCTGGTGTGGCTCAGTGGATTGAGTGCTGACCTGAGAACTGAAAGGTCACTGGTTTGAATCCCAGTGAGGGCACATGCCTGGGTTGAGGGCCTGGTACCCACTTGGGAGTGTGTGAGTAGCAACTGATAGATGAATCTCTTGCACACTGATGTTTCTCTCCCAATCTTTCTCCCTCCCTTCCCCTCTCCCTCTGAAAATAAATAAATAAAGTCTTTTAAAAAAGAGAGAGAGAGAGGCCTCTATTTATTTGCCTCCAAATACCAGACCAATGGAGGGGCCTCGGTTCCTATGTAAAGCAGCTCGGCAGAGCAGGAAAAACCAGGCTTGACATCAGCGACCTGGATTTAAGTCTCATTTCTGCAGTTTACTGGCTCTGGGATATGAGGCAGGCGACAAAACCTCTCTGGGACTCAATTTTTCATCAATAAGCTGAAAGAAATATTATCTACATCACAAAATAAGTGCAAGGATTACATGATGACAAAAACAGCCTACCATGATTAACAAAGAAAAAACACAGAAGAGCAAGAGATAATAGAATACATCTAGATAGGTAGGCTGCCTACTGTCCTAGGTAGGCTGCCTGCTGTCCTCTGAAAAACACCTGCGTGGGGAAAGCTTTTGGACCCATGAGAAAGACAGCAGTGTTTGTCTTTTGGCGACAGGACTTGAGGAGAAAATGTTTCTGCCTGAGTGCGTCTTTCTCTTCGTCATATCATACCTGGGAATTTGGATTTGTGGTTCTCTCATCTTGTCATGGCAATGCCCTACTCCCTTGCTTCAGACAATGGTCATACTCTTGGTTCGACCTCCCAAACAGGGGACAATTTTAGTGTAAAAGGCATTACTAAAGATAAATTAGTTTTATCACAGTATCAAAATAGTCTGCTATATCTGCATTTTATATACTCCAATATAATGTCATCTTCTTCTTACATTAAGAGGGGAAAAAATTTTCTTCAACTCCTATCTTAAGATGAACAAACCCGAATCTCTCATGCTCCAAACTCAATGCAATCTTCCTTGTGTCTCATTCTCCCTTGAGGGAGGGGAGTCAGACACCTTTCTCTTGGTTGTCACAACCCTGACCTCAGTCACAGTTCTCCAACTGCACACACTCAGAGATGGGAACCATCAAATGCTCACACATTTAAGAAAGGGCTGGAAGACCCAGACCTTACCTCACAGTCCCTGCCACTGTAGGGAAGCGCATACTCTCTTCTGACACGGCTATTCTTCTCAGGCTCAGGGGCTAATAGCCCAGGCCCCAGGCCCATTCTCTGCAGAATCAGGCCCAGCTACCAGGGAACCCTGGTTCCCCTGCCATCTGTACGGGGTCTCTGGTCCAAAGAGTCTTCTGTCCTTCCTGTGGTCTCCTATAGCTGCTCCTTCTGTCTCCAGTATCAGCCTACTGGCACCATCTCCTGGTTACAGGTCTGTCTGCCCTAGGTCCCTCTGAACCCCCAAGGGCAGGGGCTGCATCTTAATCACATATACAAAGAAGGGCCAGACATGTAATACAAATTCAAACAGTTGAAAGCAGTAATACATTGCTGTATGAGTGGGTGGATAGATTCATGGGAGAATGGACAGATAGATAAAAGTATGTATAGCTTTTGTCTCTCAGTTCCCAGGTTCCATTCTCACTGTCCTTCATTTTGTTACTGGTGCCCTTTCTACCTCAGGGCACCTGGTAAGACATTGCTCTTCCTTCAGTGCCTCGTAGGACCTCAGGTTGCCCATGCCTTCACTTTCCCCTGCTGATTCCCTGAATCTTTTACCAAGCTGAAGCTGCCCTAGCCAGGGCATTCTGTAAGCTTGGTTCCCTTCCATCCTGAAATCTCCATGCTAGCCAGCTCCCTGCTAACCCCCACTCCCTGCCCTAACGGCTCTAACGGACTCTTTGGATATCAGAGTTGTCCTTGTCCTTCTCTGATGGTTCCCGAGCTGCAGAGAAAGCCTGTGTCATTTCTTGGGGAGCACAGTGCAGCGGCCAGAGCACCATCTCTCCAGAGAGAGGCTTCCTTGGGTTTAGAACGTACCTTTCCACCTCTCTAGCTGGGTGAATCCTGCAAGTCACTAATGGATTTCAGTTTCCTAATCTATAAAATGGAGACAATTTTACCCATGTCATAGGGTTATGTTGAGGATTAGAGAAAATGGAAGTAGAGTACATGACCTGGATTTAAGTCTCATTTCTGCAGTTTACTGGCTCTGAGATCTTAGGCAGGCAACATAACCTCTGTGAGACTCAATTTTTCATCAATAGTGTGTGTGATTTGAAAGGTGTGATACTAAAGCCTTGTGAAACAAGTGGTAACTCTTACTATAGTATATGGCTCATTTGACAAGAGGAAACTGAGACCCAGAGACATCAAGCATTAGGATAGATTACTAAAGACAGCCATAAATCCTGCATCACTCTCTTTCTTTTCCCTCCCCTAGAATCCACCTGGCCTTGGGACAGCTGAATCTGTGGAAGTCGGGGGCAGTAATACCCTAATGCACGCCTGCCTGCCTGCCTACCTGAGAAATGGAAACTTGCGCTCCTTCCTTCTTGGACCACTGGTTCTCAGGCTGCTCTCTCCAGGAACACAGCTACCTGGGGTGGTCGTGTATGGGCACTAACTGCAGTCAGCAGTCCCAGCTGCGCTCTCGGTCCACTACCTACCCCAACTGCCAGCCACATGGATGCAGCATCTTGGACATCTCAGCCAGTGAGGCCTCAGACAACAAGCGGCCCCGGCCAACACCCCATAACAAGAACTCACAAAATCCCAGAAGAAAATAAAATGGTTGTTCTAAACCACAAGTGTCGGCATGATTTACATAGCAAGTAGGTACTCAGAACAAGAGCCTTGATGAAGAGGGTTACACATAGCTCAGGTCCGAACCTTTGGGCCCTGTCTGCTGCCCTGTGGGGACTGGCAGGCGCTTTGTCAGGGCCCACAGTGATGCTTTGCCCTCCAGAGGACGCAGAGCTAACGTGGGGCTCTATCGCCCTCTTGCGGAGCTGAGCCGGCACTGCAGAGCGCTCCCTGCCAGGCCTGCATCGCGCCATCTGCCCTCCTCGCGAGTGCCAGGAGCCTCCTGATGCCAAGAACGCTTGTCTGTGAGGCAGGGGCCTGCGGCTGTATCAGTTCAGGCTGCCAGGATCGATGTCAGAGCATCCAGCTCTGTGCTCACTAGAGCTGCCAACAGGATTCGAGACAACAGCAGCAGGCATTTTCCTCATAAATTAGGGGCTCCTACAGGGGAGATGGAAAGCCGGGTTGGCAGTGGAGGGTCGGCCTGCCCTAAATGATCCAGGGCTTGGCAAACAGAAAGCAGCCTTCCCTTCATCGGAATGAGACCTCACAGAGCCAGATGGGGACAGTCGGGGACCAGGAGCAGGGCTCAGAAGGCGAAGGGGTTCAGCCGGCCCCTTCCTCTTTAGCCACAGGGAATGCCACTCCAAGTAAATGTGGGATTTTTTTATTGTGGTAAAATATATATAACATAAAATTTACCATTTTTACCATTTTATAGCAGTACACTTCAGTGGTATTAAGTACAGTTATAATGTTGTATAACCGTCACCACTATCCATCTCCGTAACTCCTTTTATCCTCCCAAACTGAAGCTCCGTGCTCATTAAACAACTCTCCACCCGTTCCCCATCCCCTGGCAACCACCCTTCTGCTTTCCATCTCTAGGAATGTGACCACTCTAGGCGCCATGTATAAGCGGAATCACACAGTTATTTGTCTTTTTGTGACTGGGCATGACATCTTCAAAATTGATCCATGCTGTGCGTGTGTCAAAATTCCCCTTCTTTTTGAGACCGAATGCATATACTACATTTTCTTTATTGGTCCATCCATCAGTATACACTTTGGTTGCTTCCAGCTTTCAGCTATTGTGACTAATGCTGCTATGAACGTGGGTGTACAAATATGTTTGAGTCCTTCCTTTCACTTCTTTCTGGATTTTTAAAATGTACCCTTTTTTTCTCTGTTGACTACAGAATTTAAAGATGTGACTTTTCCTCTCTGCCTATGCAGCTCTACCGTGTACCAGAGGCTGATTTGAGGTTGAGGCCTCACTCTTAAGCCTTTTACCATGACCCCTCAGGTTAATAATATTAAGCATTTATAGATTAGTTATCACATGTCACTGCTTTATAAATGCTTTAATTGTATAACCCTGTGAGGTACATATTGTCTTCACACTTTATAAATACGAGGGGGGATCCCAAAAAAAGGAAATATCTTCTAGAGGGTGGGCCCCTTGAAGTACAGGCCTCCCCTACAAGGTGAGTGTTCTCGGAGCCCATCTGTATGTATCACTGTACCAGCTGGCATGGTTGTGAGAGGTGGTGTTCGACTTCAGCAAACTTTATTTGACAACTCTCAATGAGTTTGCCCACTTCATAATGGGTAATTTATGAGCACACCTGCCCATATCATGCTGAGTGTTCAGCAGTTTTTGACCAAAAATGGTATGACCCGTTCCCCACCCTCTCGATTCACCTGATCTCTCCCCGAGCAACTTTTTTTGTTTGTTTGTTTCCCCAGATGAAGAAAGTCCTCAAAGGGAAATGTTTTGCTGATGTGGAAGAGATGAAACAAAAAATGGTAAAAGCACTAAAAGGCGCCCAAATCAACAAGTTTTAAAACTGTCTTTGAGCAGTGGGAAAACCATCTCAACAGGTGTGCTGCATCAAATGGAGAGTGCTTCGAAGGTGACTGAAGTTTAAACATGCAAGAATAAGTAGACAATTTTTTATAAATAAATTCTGCGGGTTTTGGGTCTCCCCCCAACCTTGTAAAGAAAATAAGGCTCAAAATGGACCTGATTTTTGCTGAAGTCACCAGCTAGTGACTACCAGAGTCAGGACCTGAAGTCAGGGCTGTGTCAATCCAAACTCCCCACCCTTACAACAGTCCATTCCACCTTGTCTAATTCACTGGGGCTCATTCTTGCCTCCCAAACCTGAATATTAGTGCTGCCTTTCCACCCTCTCTGATCTTTTTTCTTCCCTCCTTAACCAAAATTCAAACACTTCTTCCCCTGAGAGGTGTGTGGTGCACCGCTATCCTTCCCAGGTAAACACCAGCCCTGAGCCAGACCCAGTTACCCTTGGAGCCAAGGCTGTGCCCCACACAGCTTTCCCTGGCCAAGCTAGTGATACCAGTGGAGATGATGACTCTGGCAGTGGCTTCCAGTTAATATCATGAAAAAAGAGAACAAAAGGCCTCTCCAGGTCAGCTCATACTTATTCTCACCTCTCAGCAAACCAGTGTCTCCTGATGAGTCACCTTTGCCAAGAGGCAGAGCCTATGCAATGATCTGCAGGCCCTACCTCGTGATCCCAGGGAGGGTAGAACAGGTTTCAGGTGGGTCCCAAAGTCCATCCCAGGAGACAGAAGGAAGAACCGTCATAGTCTTTCAGACCAGCTATTCTCAGAAAGTCCCCAGCTGACAAAGGCACTTTGCCCCATTGACTCAGGTCTTTGTGTTTGACCAAAACCCGGGAGGGAAGAGAGTGAGAGGTGGAGTGGATGATTCAGGCACCCAACTCTGAGCCCCCACCAGGGAGGAGCAACTTTGAGTCCCATACTGCAGGGGAGGACACCTTATTAACTTGACGCTGACTCCAAACACCACCACCAAGTCACCCAACAAGGCTGCAGCAGCAAAGAACTAGAATTTCCGCTTCAAAGGAGGTATTTATTGTCCCAGAGCTGAGAGAAGTGGGGTAAATAAAGGCAAGAGGCCAAACCCTAGAGTCCTAAGGAAATGGACTCCACTCTCAGTCTTAAGTAGCTCAACCTCCAGTCTTACGAAAGCCACAGAACTTCAGAGCTATGAACTTCGAAGACCGCCTAGGTATAGGTTTTTAGTTCATGGTTTCACAAAGCCTGTGAACCCTTAAAATCAAACAAAATTAGATATCGTGGGGATTTTTCAGGGCAAAGTCTGTAAGAAGTGTCTACAGCTACCTGTCTAGTCCAATGTTGTCTCCATTCTACTGATAAAAAAGCTGGGTGCAGAGGGATAGGGACTTGTCTGTGGCCACCAACATACTCCACATCAAAGGTGAACCTGGTTCCCATGTAGCCTGTCTTTGGGGTGGGTTTCAGGACCTCTCCATAGCCCTGGTCTTGGGGCCCAGAAGTGAGAGGGAGAAAACACTGAGGAGGCTCCATGTGGGATGGTGAAGAGGAGGACCCAGCAAGTCCCGCCTCCAATGGGGAACGCAGCAAGAGGAAAAGAAATAATTTTCCTTCTGGAAAAAACACCACAAAAAGTGAAAGAGAAAAACTGAAGATAGGAACTGCAGCCCAGGCAATCAGAAGATATTACGTTATTTCCAAATGCTCTGTCTCACAGGTCAGCCCCACTGTGTCCTCGCACCACCACTTGTACTTGGAGGAGTGTGCCCGAGCTCACTCAGAGCCCAGGTTCCCAGTGAGTGTGTGTGAAAGCAGGGGTCTCTCCTGCTGCTTGCCATGGAAGATAACCTGGGCTTGCCTGGTCATCAACATGTTTTTAGGGAGCAAAACAATGCAAGGTGTGATTTGCAAAAACTGCAAATATTAGAGCCCTTTCACTGGCTTCTGCAGCCACAGTGAACAGCTCTTCTCTGCCCAGGCCAAACTTCCAGGAGCCAGCCTCAAAACTGGGGCAATGGGCCATCCTGGCCCCACGCCCCTGTGGAAAGTGCCTCTCCTCTCATTACCTCCCTTCTGCCTCCACCACACACAGAGGTTTGTCTGTTTTCAGGAGCTTTTTGAGTGATTTTCCAAGGACCCCACTTTGCTCGCTAAAACTCAGAAAAGGGAGAGAAGGTGGCTCAGGATCTCCCTCTGGGAGGCATGGGCCCTAGCAGGCCTAACTGATGTGGAAACAGTCAGAAATCCCCCACCCCCTTCTCCTCAGCCCCGCCTCCCCACCCCTTCTGCTGCCTTCCGTTTTCTACCTAGACTGAATGGTTAGTGAAGGGAGAGACCCCAGACCGTTGAGGTCACTGACATTAGTATTTTAACTTAATTCTGGTGAGAGGCCATTGTGAGTCAGGGTTCCTGTCTCTGTGTACTCCATTTAGGACCTTGGGAGGTCCTCTGGCCCCCCTGAGTAGGGACACTGGCTCCAGACTGTACTAAAATAGACCAAGGGTGCGGAAGACTGAAATTTGTCAGGGGGGGCAGGCCTGATTTCTAGAGAAAGGGGGCCGCCGCCCGACTGCCCTGCCTTCCCCATCAGTGTGCCACATTCCACTGAACTTAATCAGAACGCAATGTAAGCAAGAGCGAGCTCCGAATCGAAAATTACATTTCCACCTCCGTCAAGACTCACAGCCTCAAAACTATCAGAGCTACTACCAACATGGCCCTCACCCCTCAGGGCAGTCCTCCCAAGGGCCCTTTCACCCCTGCTTCAGGACCAGCAAGCAGGCCATGGCGGGGACATTACTGTCTAGGGAACGTGTTAGCTGATACTCTCTCAGCTTCCTCTGCTCCTCAGAAATCCCTGCCTCACATCAGGTACCAAAAGCAGGAGGAGATGCACACATGGGGCCCACCCCATTCGTGCTTTCAGTTCATCTTCTCAGAGAGTTTTTTTTCATTGTTATTTTATTACAGTTGTCCCAATGTTTCCCCCTTTGCCCTCTTCCACCCAGCCCACTGCCCCACTCCCACAGTCAATCCCCATATTTTGTCCACATCTGCGGGTCATTCATAGATGTTCTTTGACTAGTCCCTTTCCCTTTTCTCCACCGTTATTCCCCTCCCTTTTCCCCTCTGGTCACTGTCAGTCTGTTCCATGTTTCCATGTCTTTGGTTCTATTTTGCTCATTAGTCTTTTTTTGTACATTAAATTCCTCTTATAGGTGAGATCATGTGGTATTTGTCTTTCACTGACTGGCTTATTTCACTTAGTTTAATATTCTCCAGTTCCTTCCATGCCGTCACAAAAGATCGGAGTTCCTTCTTTCTTTCTGCTGCTTAGTATTCCATTGTGTGTGAATGTACCACAGCTTTTTGATCCACTCATTTACTGATGGGCACTTAGGCTGTATCCAGCACTTGGCTATTGTATCTAGCACTGCTATGAACATAGGGGTGCATAGGTTCGTTTATATTGGTGATTCAGGGTTCTTAGTGCATATTCCAGCAGTAGAAACTCTGGGTCAAAAGGCAGTTCCATTTTTAATTTTTTGAGGACGTTCTGTACTGTTTTCCACAGTGGCTGCATCAGTCTACATTCCTACCAATAGTGCACTAGGGTTCTCTTTTTCCACATCCTCACCAGCACTTGTTTGTTTGTTGATTTGTTTATAATGGCCATTCTGACAGGAGTGAACTGATATCTCGTTGTGGTTTTAATTTGCAACTCTCTGATGGTTAGTGATGTCAAGCATCTTTTTATATGTCTATGGGCCATCTGTATGTCCTCCTTGGAGAAGTGTCCATTCAGATCCATTGCCTGTTTTTTAATTGGATTGTTTATCTTCCTGGTATTATAATATGAGTTCTTTATATATTTTGAAGATTAAATCCTTGTCCAATGTATCATTGACAAGTATTTTCTCCTATGCAGTCAGTTCCCTTTTTATTCTGATGATGGTTTCTTAGGCCATGCAAGATTTTAATTTGATGTAGTCTCATTTGTTTATTTTTCCTTTCTTTCCTTTGCCCCAGGAGATGTATCAGCAAAAATATTGTGACATGGAATATCTGAAATTTTACTGCCTATGTTTTCCACTGGGATTTTTATGATATCATGATATATTTAAGTCTTTTATCCATTTTGAGTTTATTCTGCTGTATGGTATAAGTTGATGGCCTACTTTCTTTTCTTTTTTTTTTTTTTTTTGCATGTACTAGTCTAGTTCTCCCAACACCATTTGTTGAAAAGACTGTTTTTACTCTATTGTATACTCCTGCTCCCTTTGTCAAATATTACTGGACCATAGAAACATGGGTTTATTTCTGGGCCCTCTATTCTGTTCCATTGATCTGTACATCTGTTCTTATGCCAGCCTTAGCCTACTTTGATTACTGTGACCTTGCAGTATAGTTTTATATCAGGTATTGTGATCTCTCCAACTTTATTCTTCTTTCTCAAGATTGCCCAGGCTATTCAGGGTCTTTTTTAGTTCCATATAAATTTTTGGAGTATTTGTTCTAGATCAGTGAAATATGCCATTGGTATTTTAATAGGGATTGTGTTATATCTATAGATTTGTTTGGGGCAGTATGGAAATTTTAATGATGTTAAATCTTCCAATCCATGCATGGGATATATGCTTCCATTTATATGTATCTTCCTCAGTTCCTTTCTTCAGTGTTCTATAGTTTTCCAAGTATAGATCTTTTACCTCCTGGGTTAAATTTATTCCTAGGTACTTTATTTTTCTTGTTGCTGTAGTAAATGGCATTTTTTGAAACACCCAGTGTCTCTCTGTGTTAGTTCATTGTTGGTGAACAAAACTGTCAGAGACTCTGAATATTGACTTAGTGCCCTGATGCTTTGCCTAATTTACTTATTAGGTTGAGTGGATTTTGGGTGGAGACTATAGGGTTTTCTATGTACACTATCATGTTAACAGCAAATAATGATAGTTTTACCTCCTCATTCCCAACTGAGATGCTTTTTATTTCATTTTATTTTTTCTTGTCTGACCACTGGCTAGTACTCCCAATAGTATATTGAATAAGAGTGGTTAGAGTGAACACACTTGACTTGATCTTGATAATTTTTAGAATATTTTTCATGGTCCACTTGTTAACTTGTTGAGAGTTTTCATTTTGAATGGGCATTAAATTTTATTAAATGCTTTTTCTGTTAATATGGTAGATTGAATTGATTTTAGAATATTAAAAGCAAATAAAAATTTCCCTACCTGAAATAAATCCCACTTGGTCATGGTATATGATATTTGTTATACATTACTGGACTTGGTTTACTAACATTTTTTAGCAATTTTTGCATCTAACTTCATAGAAAATATTGGTCTGTAGTTTAGGGGCGTATTGTTGTTAGTGTTGTAGTGTCTTTGTGTGATTTTGATATTGGGTTAATACTAGATTCATAAAATGAACTGAGAACTATTTCCTCCTTTTCTATATTTTAGGAGAAATTGTGTAATATTTGTGTTATTTTTTCTTTAAATGTTTGGTAGAATGCTCCAGTGAAACCATTTAGACCTGATGATTTCTTTTGAGGATATCTTCTTAATTAGAATTTAGTTTCATTAAATTGTTCCATCTTGATTGAGTTTTTGTAGTTTTCAGTTTTAGAGACAGTGATACATTTGTTTTAAATTATTGAATTTATGAAAATAAAGATATTTGGCTTCACTCTTTTCATCTGTCAGTTTTGCTAGTTTTTTATCAATTTTATTAATATTTTCAAGAAAACAACTTTTTGTTTCACTGATTTTCTCTCTTGGTTTTCTGATCTTTTTCTACTTTTATCTTTATTATTTCCTTCCTTCAGCTCACCTAAAATTTATTTTACTCTCTTTGTTTTCTTGAGGTAGATTCTTAAATTATTGATTTGAAACTGCTTTTCTTTTCTTATGTAAGACATATAATAAGCTATAAATTTTCCTCTCAAAATTTTCATTTAAATTTAGTTTTTTGTATTTTTTAATATTCATTGAGACTATTCTTTGACTTATGTATTACTTAGAAGAATGATTTTAATATTCAAGTGTTTAGGGAATTTTCTATTGTTTTTCTATTATTGATTTCTAGTTTGATTCCACTATGGTCAGAAAAACACACTTTGTATGGTTTCAAATTGAGGTTGTCTTATGCCCTAGGATATGGTTTATTTTGATGAATGCTCTATAGGAGCTTAAGAAAATGTTTATTCTGCTATTGGGTAGTGAGTTCTGTATGTATCTATTAGGTGTCATTGATGTATGATGTTGTTCAAATCTTCTATTTCCTGGAATTTTCTGGTTCTGTTTTCTGTCATTTTTACTCTAGTATTGAGCGCATATGCAGCTGGAGTTTTTCCTTTTTGGTCAATTTCAATTATTGAGTTTTTCAATCCTATAATTTCTGTTTGATTTCTTTATAACTTCTTTCTCTGCTGATATTTTCTACTTTTTGTTTCCAGAAAATTCATGATAGTCAAAGCATTGTTATGATGGTTGCTCTAAAATTCACTCAGATAATCCAAAACTTGATTCATTTCAGTGTTGCTATCCGTTGACTGCTTTTTATCATTTCTGTTGCAATGTTTTATTTGTTTGTTTCTTGATATGACAGATAGTTTTTACCCATAATCTGGACATTTTGAAAATTATATTATGGCAGTTTGGGTCCTGTTTAATCTCCCTCTTTTAAGCAGGCAGTCTCCCTGTTGAGATGTAGTGCAAAGGGCAGTGGTTGTGTATGTTCAGCTTCCTGCTACCTTCACTGAAAGCACTCCTGCAAAAGCGGGGCAGTGAGTCACACTGCCTCTTTGCAGGTGAGTGGGACTAGAAATTAGCTCCTCTCTCAACCCCCACTGACAGATTCCTGAGGAAAAAATGGGACACCAACTGTGACAGACTCATTGCTTCCTAACGGGGATGTAAGATCAGCCCCCTGCTGGGCTCTACCACCACCAGGAGGGGAAAAGGGAAGAACTGACTCACACTGCTTTGCTGCCGCAGGATGGAGTCAGAAGTTCAGGTGAGCCTGATGACACCTGAGAAGAGAGGAGGAGCTGAGGACCAACAATCCCCAATTGCTACCATTTTAGTCCACCACTTTGATGCCAAGTAAGCATGGAGGCTACTCCTGCTGCCACTGCCTCATTAAGTTTTGTAGGTGAAAGAAAAGTTCTATCTCTGCAATCTATGTTTAAGCTAGGGCACATGAATCAAACTAATAAAAGATAAATTAACAAGAGAAAAATACAGAGTTATTCATGTGCATAAGGTGCATACATGCAGGAAACTAAGTAATTAGTAACTCAGGTGGTTAAAGTTTGGGCTTATATACCCTACACACACACACATATATTTGCAATATTTTATTGATTATGCTATTACACTTGTGCCATTGTTTTCTCCCCTTTATCTCTTCCACGCTGCAACCCATCCCATTATCCCCCCACCTTAGTTCATGTCTATGGGTTGTACATATCAGTTATTTGGCTTCTCAATTTCCTATACTATTCTTAGTCTTCCCCATCTATTTTGTTTTGTTTGGTTCGGTTTGGTTTGGTTTTGTCAACATTTTCCTGTCACCACTTTCCCCAGCCCCACCCATCCCTACCTCCCACCCTCAATCCTTCTCCCATTTGGCTTTGTCGATAGGTCCTTTATGCATGTTCCTTGATTACCCTTCCCCTACTACTCCTCCCACCCCATTATCCCCCTCTCTCCTCCCCTCTGGTTACTGTCAGTTTGTTTTTTTATTTCACTAATGCTGGTTATTGTTGCTTACATGTTTGTTTTGTTGATTAGGTTCCACTTATAGGTGAGATCATATGGTTTTTGTCTTTCACCACCTGGCTTATTTCACTTAGCATGATGTTCTCCCATCCCATCCATGCAGTTGCACAGAGTGGTAGCTCTTTCTTTCTTTCTGCTGCATAGTATTCCATTGTGTAAATGTACCATGGTTTTTTGATCCACTCATTTACAGATGGGCACTTAGGTTGCTTCCAATTCTTGGTTATTGTGAATTGGGCTGCTATGAATATTGGGGTGCATAGGTTCTTTTGAATTGGTGTTTCAGGATTCTTAGGGTATAATCCTAGCGGTGGAATTTCTAGGTCAAAAGACAGTTCCATTTTAGTTTTTTGAGGAAATTCCAAACTGTTTTCCACAGTGGCTGCACCAGTCTGCATCCCCACCAACAGTGTGCTAGGGTTCCCTTTTCTCCACATCCTCACCAGCACTTGTTGTTTGTTGATTTGTTTATAATGGTCATTCTGACTGGTGTGAAGTGGTATCTCATTGTGGTTTTAATTTGCATCTCTCTGATGGCTAGAGATGCTGAGCATCCTTTCATATGTCTCTGGGTCCTGTGTATGTCCTCCTTGGAGAGTTGTCTCTTCAGGTCCTTTGCCCATTTTTTAAATGGATTGTGTGTCTACCTGGAGGGGAGTCATGTGAGTTCTTTATATATTATGGAGATCATACTCTTGTCTGAGGTATCGCTGGCAAATATATTTTCCCATACAGTTGGTTCCCTTTTCATTTTTCTGATGTTTTCTTTAGCCATGCAGAAGCTTCTTATTTTGGTGAAGTCTGATTTGTTTATTCTTTCCTTTATGTCCCTTGCTCTAGGGGACATATCAGTGAAAATATTGTTGCATGGAATATCCGAGATTTTCCTGCCTATGTTCTCCTCTAAGACTTTTATGGTGTCATGACTTATATTTAAACCTTTTAGCCATGTTGAGTTTATATTTGTGTGTAGTGTAAGTTGGTAGTTGAATTTCATTTTTTTGCATGTAGCTGTCCAGTTCTCCAAACACCATTTGTTGAAGATAAAAACTGATGATTTTTTAAAAGTCAATCCCATAACAAGATAAGCAAATGACTTGTACTTTATAGAATGGAACATCCAAATGGCTAATAAGTCTATGAAAAAGTGGTCAACATCATTACTCCTCAGAAAAACATAAGTTAAAACCATTACAAGATACCTTTGAAAAGCTAAATGTAAAGGAACTGATGATACTAAATCCTGTGAAGGAGATGTGTACCTGAAACTGTCATAGATTGTTGGTGGGAATACTGTTAAGACAACCACTTACACCCTACGACCCAACAATCCACTCTTGAATGTGTTCATCAATAGTGATATAAAGAATCTTAATTAATAGCAGCTTTATTTATAAATGGAAAACAACTCAATTATCTATCAGCAGTAGACTGGATATATAATTTATGGCATATTCATAAAATGAATACAAAATAGCAGTGAACAAAAATGAACTATAGCCACATATAACAATGAGTGAATCATTCAGATATTATCATGGTTGAAAGAAACACAAAAGAGTATATACGGTATACACTTACATGAAATTTAAGAAGAAGCAAACTAATACTTCTACATATAATAAAGACACTTTGGGGATAATTAGGAAAGTGTGATTAAGCACTGGACATCTGAGAGTACTAAAGTTTTGCTAATATTCTTAGGTGTGATGATGCAATTGTTCCCCATCATGTGAAATAATTAAGAGTAAAGTGTCATGATATTTTGCAACCTACTTTTAAATAGTTCTCGTGAGTGTGTGTGCGCAAAGCAAATACTAAGCTCACTTATTATTTTTATTATTACAAAAAAGTTAATTTTGCTTTGAAAAATGGAAAAAGCTACAGTTTTCTCCTTAAAAATATAGCATAAACACTTCATTTTGGAACATATTTTTAATAAAAGGGCAAAAGGAAAGATTGATATAGTTAACTATATTAAACTTAAGAACTATTAATAACTTCTTTCATCAAAAGATACTAGTTAGAGCCCTGGACACATGACACAGCAGGAGAATTGTCCCATACACCAAAATGTTGCAAGTTTGATTCCTGTTCAGGGCATACAGCTAGACTGCAGGTTCGATCCCTGGACAGGGTGCCTGTGGAAGGCAACCAATCAATGTCCCTGTCTCCCTCTCTCTCTCTCCCTCCTTCTCTCTCTCTCTCTCTCTCTTACACACACACATGCACACACACACACACACACACACACACACACACGTGTCCTCATGCAAGGATTTTTTTTAAAAGATATTAGTGAGAGAGAGAAACAATAAACCACAAAATGAGAGATTTTTTTATAATAATGCATTAGGTTGCATATTTATCTTTTCTGTACTTCTGTGTATGTTTTTGTATCCCACAAAAGCAAATAAAAAGGTTAAAAAAAGAAACTGGGCTGTAAAGGAGCAGGTGGATTTGACTCAGCAAGTAGCTGCTCTAAGGAGTTTTTTATCATGCTTGTTAAATGGGTCATTTAGTCGAAAGGAGGGGTAGCACTGCTGCCTGTGGAAGCATTAAAAACAAACAAGCAAACATGAAAACTAACAAGCAGTTGTTTCCTAAATGCTGGGTAGGAGGAACCTGAGGCTGGGAAGAGGTGGGGGCCTGCACCTGGGGAGCCCAACCTGGAAAATATAAAACACCACAAAGCAAATTAATTTTCCCTGATTGGTATGAAAATTAATTTGCCTGGAATTATACATGCTGGAGGGTTCTAATTATTCATCTCCATCAAGATGCAAATTGAGGTTTATGCAAAGAAAACAAGAAGGAGTCCAGAGGGAAATGGTGGAGTATGGGGATCAGGCCTGTATGGAGGGAGAAGCTGGGACCAGGTGATGCCAAAGACATAAAAGTCCTAAGCTACATATTTGTTGGAAGGATGGGGGCTGGTCCTTGGGGCTAGCTTGTCTTCTACCTGAAGTTGTTCTCCCCTGAGAAGAAGCACTGAGTCAGAGAAGAAGCACACCTGAGTGCCCACTGTAGCCAGCTCCATCACAGTGTGCACCTGCCACTGGGGAGACCCCAGAGGTGCTCTCTCCACTGATACTAGTGCTGACAACAGCTACATAATGAAACAAAAGCAAAGTACTCTATGTGCATTTTTGCTTATGATAGGTGTTCAATGAATGTTTGATGACTCACTGCTGCCTTATTATTCTTTTGGCAGAACTAATAAAAAATCACCTTCTGTATGAATAATAAAATTCATTTAATTATGCAAGAAATGTTTGTTACACACTTAGTCTGGGCCAAGCCTGTGTTAAGTGCTGGGGATACAAAGGGGAAAAGTTACCATTTACACCCTCTGGAAGCCATATGTCAGTGCTTAGACTGCAATAGGCCATTATTAGAGTGGATGGAGACGTTCTTAGGGAGATAAGATGTGCAAGACCTCTACCACAGAAAAACCCAAAGCATTATTGGAAAAAAATGAAGAAGACCTAAATACATGGATATGAAAAGGACCCATATTATCAGGGCATAAAATAGTAGATTGACTAGCTTTACGGGCTATCAAACATTTTAAAATTACAGTGTATTACCCAGGGTTCTTCAGACAAAACCAACAAAATGTGTTTATATACAGAGAGATTTATTTTAAGAAATTATCTCACACAACTATAGATTTGACAAGTCCAAAATCTTCAGGATAAGCCAACAGGCTGGAAACCCAGGGAAGACTTGCAGTTTGAATTCAAAGACAGTCTGTGGACATTTCTTCTTGATCAAAGAAAAACAGCTTTTGTTATATTGAGGCTTTCAATTACTTGGATGAGAGTAACTCACACTGTGGAAAGCAATTTGTTTACAAAAGGTCTAGTAATTTCTTTTTATAATATTTTTACTGAATTTATTGGGGTTATACTGGTTAATATAATTATATAGGTTTCAAGGGTACAATTAGATAATACATCATTTTTATATTGTACTGTGTGTTCACCACCCAAAGTCAAGTCTCTTTCTGTAAATATTTATTCTTCCTTTACCCTCTTATACCCTCCCCTCCCCCACTTTCCCTCTGGTGCTCACCATACTATTATCTGTGTCTATGAGCCTTTTTCTTAAAATCTCTTCACCTATTTCACCCAGCCCCCCAACTCCCCTCCCCTCCAACAGTGTCAATCTGTCCTCGGTATTTATGAGTCTGTTTCTGTTCGTTTTTTGTTTATTTTGTTCATTAAATTCTACATATAAATGAAATCATGTGGTACTTACATTTCTCTGACTGGCTTATTTCACTTAGTATTAACAATCTCCAGGTCCATCCATGCTATTGCAAAAGGTAAGATAGTCTTCTTTTTATGGTTGAGTAGTATTCCACTGTGTAAATGTACCACAGCTTTTTTACCCACTCATCTACTGATGGCCAAATGGGCTCCTTCCAAATCTTAACTATTGTAAATAGTTCTTCAGTGAACATAGGGATGCACATTTTTTCGAATCAGTGTTCTGGATTTCTTTGCATATATTTTCAGAAGTGGAATTGTTGGGTCATAAGGCAGTTCCACTTGTAATTTTTTGAGGAAACTCCATACTGCTTTCCACAGTGGCTGCACCAATCTGCACTCCCACCAACAGTGCAGTAGGGCTCCCCTTTCTCCTCATCTTCACCAACACTTGTTGTTTGTTGATTTATTGATGACAGCCATTCTGAAGGTGTGAGATGATAGCTCACATTGGTTTAATTTGCAGCTCTCTGATGGTTAGTGGTACTGAGCATCTTTTCATATGTCTATGGACCATCTGTATGTCCTCTTTGGAGAAGTGTCTACTACTTAAGTCCTTTGCCCATTTTTAAGTTGGTTGGTTTTTGGGTGATGAGTTTTATAGATTCTTTATAAATTTTAGATACTGATCCCTTATCAAACGTATCATGGGTGACTATGTTCTCCCATTCAGTAGGTTGTCTTTTCATTTTGTCAATGGTTTCCTTTGCTGTACAGAAACTTTTTAGTTTGATATAGCCCCCTTTGTTTGTTTTTTCTTTTGTTTCCTTTGCTCAAGAGATTTATGAGGAAAAAAAATATCACCAAGAGAACTGTTCAAGATTTTCATGCTTATATTTTCTTCTAGGATCTCTATGATTTTGAGTCTTAAATTTAACTCTTTAATCCATATTGAGTTTATTCTTGTGTGTGGTGGGAGACCATATCTATCCAATTTTCCCAACACCATTTATTGAACAAACTATCTTTATCCCATTGCATGTTCTTGCCTCCTTTGTCAAAGATTAATTGACTATAAAGGCATGGGTTTATTTCCAGGTTCTTTACTGTTCCATTGATCTATATGCCTATTCTTATGTCAGTGCCAGGCTGTTTTGATTACAGTGGTCTTGTAATATAGTTTGATAGTAAATAGCACGAGTCCTCCAAACTTGTGCATCTTTCTGAAGATTTCTGCGGCTATTTAGGGCCTCTCTGGTTCCATATAAATTTTTGAATTTGATCTAGGTCTGTGAAACACATCATTGGAATTTTCATTGGAATTTAATTAAATCTATAGATTGATTGGGTAGCATGGACATTTTAACAATATTAATTCTTTCCATCTAAGAGAATAGAATATCTTCCACTTATTTGTATCTTCAATTTCTTAATTCAGTGCCTTATTATCTTTTTATTTTTTATTTTTTAATCCTCAATCTTCACCTGAGGATATGTCTATTGATTTTAAAGAGAAAGGAAGGTGGGGGGGGGGGAGGAGAGAGAGAGAAAGAGAGACATCGATGGAGAGAAAAATATTGATTAGTTTCCTCTCACATGCACCACAACCAGGTATCAAACTGGCAAACTAGGTACATGCCCTGACCAGAAATTGAACCCACAACACTTTTGCATATGGAAAAATGTTCCAACCAACCGAACCACCCAGCCAGAGCTGTCTCATAATTTTTTGAGTACAAGTCTTTTACCTTCTTGTCTAAATTTTATTTCTAGGTATTTTTTATATAATTTTAAATTAGAATGTTTTCTTAGTTTCCCTTTCTCAAAGTTCATTATTGGTGTATAAAAATACAATGAATTTATAGATATTTATTTTTCTATCCTGCTGCTTTACTAAATTTATTTATCAGTTCCAGTAAATTTTTTGTGGAATCTTTAGGATTCTCTACATACAGAATCATGTCATCTGCAAATAATGACAGCTTTACTTCTTTGTTTCTTATTTGGATGCCTTTTATTTCTTCTTGTCTGATTGCTGTGGCTAAGATTTCCAGTACTATGTTCAGTAAGAGTGGTGAAAGTAAATTTCATAAATTTAAAAGTTAATTTTATCCCCAAAATACCATTGTAGAAACATCCAGAATAAAGTTTGAGCAAATATCAGCACTGTGGCCCGAACAAGTTGACACATAAAATTAACTATCACAAGTGGCAAATAAGAAAGCATAGTGAGGATCCAAGATGGTAGGAGAGTAAGTGGAAGCTACATCAACCTCCTCCCAGGACCAATCTGGAATTATCACAAAACTGTAGGCAAAGTATCCTGGGTAACCAACTGAACACTATCTGGGGAGAAGTGTTATAAGCAAAGATAGACAGAACAAACCACTACACTACAACAAGGCTGAAAGGGAGTGTGGAGGAGGTATAAGAAGGTTGGCTAGGCTCCCACGAGCAGCAGGTGAAATTCAAAGAAATATTTCAGCAGCAAGGGGGAACTCCCTGAGAAGTGTGGGGTCCAAACCCTAAGCTGAGCACCCCAACCTATGGCACCAGAGTTGGAAAGGACCTAGATAACAACCAGCTTTGAAAAGCAGAAGGGTTTCTGTCTGCCAGGGGGAGACAGCTGGAGACTCAGAGAGCCTCTTAAAGGGCCAATGCACAAAATTCTCTTTGCAACCACTTACCCTGGACTCTGGCAGAAGGAGGGTAGAGTAGACTAGAAATGCTTGAGGAGAGTCTGGAGTTGGTGGCTCTGGGGAGAGAACTGAAGGAACTGCTGCCAGGATCCCTGTGCTTAGTCACTTCCCATGCTACAGAAGCCATCTTTCTCAGGCAGAGCACTCCCCTCCAAGTGGCATCAGCCTGAGGGGAAGCAAGAGCCCCACCCACAGGAATTATCACCCACCTTGTGGTGCTTAAGCCAGGGTGCTGATTATAATTAAGGCTATATCCCTGATTGGTTTAACATAAAGCAGAATATACAAAGAGGAGTGGAAATGGGAACACAAAGAAACAGGCTTCGAATGAAAGAACAAGAGAAATCTCCAGAAGAAGAAGGAGGTGAATTGGAGGCAAGCTATTTATCAGATGGAGAGTTTAGAGTAATGATTATAAGGATACTCAAAAGCAAAAGACCAGTCAGAAATAAAGAAAGTAATGTCTGAAATAAATAATACACTGGAAGGAATGAAGAGTAGGTTAGATGAAGCAGAGGACTGAATCAGTGATTTGGAAGACAAAGTAAGAGAAAAACACCCAGGTATAACAACAACAACAACGAAAATAATTTTTAAAAATGAGGAGAACTTAAAAAACGTTTTTGGACAACATGAAATGTAACAACATCTGCATCATGGGAATACCAAAAGGAAAAAAAAGAGCAAGCAAGGGATTGAGAACGTACTAGTGAAGGAAAAAAACAAACAAGTCCAGGAAGCTCAGAGTCCCAAACAAGTTGGACCCAGAGAGGCCTACACAGAGATACATCATAATTAAAATGAAAAAGCTTAAAGACAAGGAGAGAACCCTTTAAGCCACAAAATAAAAGCATGTAGTAACATACAAGGGAGCATCAATTAGGCTGTCATCTCATTTCTCAAAGGAAACATTTCAGGCCAGAAGAGAATCACATGAAATAGTTGAGGTGATGAAAAGCAAGGACCTAAAACCAAGGTTACATTACCCAGAAAGGCTATCATTTAAAATTGAAGTAGAAATAAGAACCTTCCCAGACAAGAAAAAGATATAGGACTTTGTTAATGCCAAACCAGTACTGCAAAAAACGTTAAAGGGTTTGCTTGAACAATGAGAAGGAGAAGGTGGAGGAGAAGGATGATGAGAAGGAGCAGGAGGAAACCAGAAAAAAAGTCTAATAATAAAATGGCACTATATGCATATCTATCAATAATCACCTTAAATGTTAATGGTTTAAATGCTCCAACCAAAAGACATAGGGTAGTTGGATGGATAAGAAAACAAGATATATATAGATATATAGATATAGATATAGATATATGCACGTCCAAGAGACACTTGTCACATTGAAAGATACACTAAAAGTAAAGGGATGGAAAAAGATATTTTATGCAAATGGAAAAGAAAAAAAAGCTGCGATAATAATACTTATATTCAACAAAATAGACTTTGAAATGAAGGCTACAGTAAGAGACAAAGAAGGACACTACATAATGATAAAGGGAACAATCCAACAAGAGGATATAACCCTAGTAAACATTTATGCATTTGACATAGGAGCACCTAAATATGTAAAGTAAATCTTAATGGACATAAAGGAAGAGTTCAACAGAAATACAGTTATACTCAGGGATGTTAACGCCCCATTACTTCAATAGATCGATCTTCCAGACAGAAAATCAACAAGGAGAGAGTGGCATTAAACAACACACTACATCAAATGGATTTAAGTGATATCATTGATATACTCAGATTATTTCACCCCAAATCAGCAGAATATGAATACTTTTCAAGTGCACATGGAAGATTTTCTAGGATAGACCACATGTTAGGACATAAAATAAGTCTTGATAAATTTAAGATTAAAATCGAAGGGTCAGAAGAAGGTGGTGAAGTAGGTGGGAGCTAAATCCTCTTGCCTGTGCACCCAACTGGGATACCTAGCTGATCTTCTGAAGAACTGAGTGATCAGCCAATGAAATTTCAGCTTATTTTAAGTTTGGAAGCCAAAGATTGCAGAAGACGACAGAAAACAGATGGTGGGGAGGTTTTGTAGGCCATTGGGAAGGTCCCTGGGTCCTGTGCCATGGATGCGGCTATGGTGGTCCCCAGCCCTGTGCCAGGGACTGTGGCTGCCCCAGGAGCTTTGGAGGAGAGCGGGCTCAGCGACTGTAACTTGCCAGCTCCCTCCCCTCCCAGAGCAGGGAAGTCACAGACCTGCAGCAGTAGAGACCTGGTCGCTGGGCAGTGAGACACACAGAGCAGGTGGCGCACCACATCTGAGACAGTGGCTGCCTGCTGGGACAACGCTAGAGGAATTGGGGAGCTGAGCAACACCAGGTGATGGGAGAAGAGAAGGGTCGTGACAGACTGTGATGCAGATAGTCCCAGGACTGGTCAGAGTTGGGCTGAGTGAAAAATCCTGGCAATTGTTAGGAAAGGTCACACTCAAACAAGGGGAATTCACTAAAAAAAAAAAAAAGGCTCTCAGCCACTGTGCATTGAGGTGGTGGCCAGCCAGGACAGAGAAGGCAGAGGAGGGGTGTGAATTACTCTGAATAAGGGTGCCCCAAAGGCTGATCAAAGCGGGCCAACTGGGGCCAAAGAGCTAGCTGTCCCCAGAGAGGCTTAATTTAATAGGGGAACTAAACTGCCCAAGAGGACTTTGTGCACACGCAGTGCCCAGGCCAGCAAAGAGTGAGGAGGAGGGGTGCAAGATGCTCCAGCTCAGTGCACCTCAAGGACTAATCAAATGGCTGCTCACGGAGAGGGATTAAAAGCTCTAGCCTGAGGCATGAGGACAGATGAGCCCTGCAGGGCTCTGAGGGCTCTGCTGGAGGCTGTGAACCCAGGCACAGCCCCCAACCCTGCAGATCCACAGGACAGGAAAAAATCAGAAAACAAAGAATGGAAACCAACTACCCTCTGATTGCAGCATCAAGGAAGACCAGAAGAACCCATTTGGTGGATTTAAAGTCAGCAGGAGCCTTTTTTTTCTTTCTTTTTTCCTTTTTTTTTTATTCTTGCAAGTGAAAGACAGTAAGACCTGGAGCTGCGAAAGGACCAAAGACAGATCCAGAGAGAGATCAGAAGGCTAATGCCAAGAACTGAGAAAAAAATTCACTTTGATATCCTTCAGAACTTGCATTTTATTTTTTATTTTATTGTTTTTTTGTTTTTATTTTTTATATATTTTAATTTTTTACTTTTTCTTCCTTACGTTTACTTTTCATTGTTTGTTTGATTTCATTATTTAACTAGTTTTCCTGTCCTACCTTTCCTAATACATTTTAATTTCTCTTCTGACATCAAACCCATACTCCAATAACACACTCCTCTTAGTCTTTTAATTTTTATTCTTTTTATCCAGATTAAATATTGCTTGTCTTATTATTATTGTTACAAATCCCACACAGCATCCTACCCAGTTTTGGCCCATTTCACTCTCTTCCAGAGCTTTACTACTATTGTGACTATTTTCTCCCACTCTACCCCAAGGCTCTACCCCTTACTCTCACTATATCTCATCATCTGACCTCACACAGGTGTTCTGCTTTCTGGGGTTAGCTCACATTCTTCCACCTCACCCCCAATAACAGCCTTATCTTTTTTTAATCTTTTATAAAAAGTGGCTACTTAGGTGAATTATCATGCTTATTGTGGTACTTCTCTAAGAATCTCCTATCTGTTCCCTACTTATTAGTACTTTAATTTCCATAGAGCACCCTCCCACTGTTTTATTCCACTTTGCCTTCACCCTGCCCCTGATTACATACAAGATAAGGTGGGAGTTGTGAATACCAGTAAACCCACAGGAGGAGAGAACCCACCCACAACAGAGCCACCAACAGGAAAAGCCCAACTGCAAGAAGAGACATCACAAAAACAGGAGAAAGGGCAAACCTAGAGCATCCAGACAAGGAGATCAAAGAGGCCACACCACTGAGTCCCACAGACCTTCTACCACAGAAGTTCACACTACAAAGATAGCTGGCAAAGCAGAGCATCAGGAATCACAGAACCAAACAAAAAGAATCCCCCAAATTGGAGAGACAAAGAAAGAACCAGAAATCAAAAGGAATAGAAGACTCCCCACTAAAAGAGCTGAATAAAATGGAGGCAAGCAAACTATCAGATACAGAATTCAAAGAATGGTGATAAGGATGCACAAGGAACTCACAGACAATTAGAAGGAACTGAATGAGAACTACAACAGTATGAAAAAGGCAATAGGAACCTTAAATAAGAACCAGGAAGAAATGAAAAATACAATTTCTGAAACAAAAAATACACCAAAAGGAATTAAAAGCAGGAGGGATGAAGCAGAGGACTGAATTGGTGAGCTGGAAGATAAGATGGAAAGGAAAACCCAGGGAGAACAGCTACATGAAAAAAGACTCAAAGAATATGAAGATACCTTAAGGGAACTGCAAGACACATGAAATGCAACAACATTAGAATCATAGTACTACCAGAATGAGAAGAAATAGAGCAAGGGATAAAAACCCTGTTTCAAAAAAGAAAGACAAAAAACTTTCTAAACCTGGAGAGGGAAAACACTCTGCAAGTTCAGGAAGCACAGAGGGTCCCAATCAAGATGAATCCAAAGAGGCCCACTCCAAGACACAACATAATTAAAATGCCAAGTTTTAAAGACAAAGAGAGACTCTTAAAACAGGCAAATGAGAAACAAGAAACAACATACAAGGGAGTGCTGATAAAGCTAGCAGTGGGTTTTTCAATAGAAACACTACAAGCCAGAAGGGAAGGGCAAGAAATATTCCACATAATGAAAAACAATGGTCTGCAAACAAGACCTCTACCCAGCAAAGCTCTCAATTAAAATGGAAGGAGAAATAAGGATTTCCCCAGACCAAAGAAGGCTGAAAGAATACAGTTCCACCAAACCAACACTGCAAGAGATGCTAAAGGGACTGCTATAAGAAGAGGAAGAAAAAGAGAGGGGGTAACACAGGTACAAAGAGGGAAAAATGAATAAGTACCTATCGATAACAACCTTAAATGTTAATGGATTAAATGCTCCAATCAAAAGACATAGGGTAGCTGAATGGATAAGAAAACATGACCCACACATGTGCTGCCTAAAAGAGACCAGCCACAGCACAAAGGCCTACACAGACTGAGAGTGAAGGGTTGGAAAAAAATATTCCAATAAAATGGACAGGGAAAAAAAGCTGGGATAGCAATACCTATGTCAGACAAAATAGACTTCAAAACAAAAGCCATGAAAAGAGATACTGAAGGACACTACATAATACTCAAGGGAAGAATCCATCAAGAAGGCATAAACATTGTAAAAATATATGCACCCAACATAAGAGCACCCAAATATATGAGGAAAATCTTGGAGGTCTTCAAGAAAGATATAGACAGCAATACACTTATACTAGGGGATTTTAACATCCCACAGTCAAAAATGGATAGCTCTTCTAAAGAAAATATCAACCAGGATACTGTGGCATTGAACAATGTCCTAGATCAAATGGGCTTAACTGATATATATAGAACCTTTCATCCCAAAGAAGCAAACTACACATTCTTGTCAAATGCACATGGAATATTTTCAAAGCTAAACCACATGATAGGACACAGAACAAGCCTCAACAAATTCAAGAAAATAGAAATCATATCAAGCATTTTCTCAGACCACAAGGGACTGAAACTAGAAACCAACCTCAAGGAAAAAACTCAAAAGCACTCAAACTCATGGAGACTGTATAGCATGCTATTAACCGTGAATGAGTCAATAATGAGAATAAGCAAGAAATCAAAAACTTTTGGGAAATAAATGAAAATGAACACACGACTGTCCAAAACTTATGAGACAGAGGAAAGGCAGTTCTGAGAGGGATGTTCATAGCGATACAGGCCTACCTTAAAAAAATAGAAACATTTCAAATAAACAACCTAGCCCTACATCTACAAGAACTGGAAGAACAACAACAATTGAGGCCCAGAGTGATTAGAAGGAAGAAAATAACCAAGATCAGAACAGAATTGAATGCCATAGAGATTAAGAGAACAATTCAAAGGATCAGTAAATCCAGGAGCTAGTTCCTTGAAAAGATAAACAAATCAACAAGCCTTTAAGCAGACTTATCAAGAAAAAAGGGAGAGAATCCAAATAAAATCAGAAATAAAAAAGGAGAGATCACAACAGATACCACAGAAATACAAAAGACTATAAGAAATTACAGCAAAGGACTATAAGCCAAGAAAGATGAAAACCTGGGTAAACTGGACAAATTTCTAGGAAAATATAATCTTCCAATACTGAATGAAGAAGAAGCAGAAAGCCTGAACAGACCTATAACAGCTAGTGAAATTGAAGCAGTAATCAAAAAACTCCAGGTACACAAAAGGCCTGGATCAGATGATTTCCCAGGAGAAATCCACAGAACAATTAAGGAAGAGCTAACCCCTATCCTCCTCAAACTATTCCAAAAATCTAAGATGAGGGAAGATTCCCAAACTCTTTCTATGAGGCCAGCACCATCCTAATCCCAAAACCAGATAAAGACACAACAAGGAAAGAAAATGACAGGCCAATATCACTGATGAACATAGATGCTAAAATCCTCAACAAAATACTGGCAAACCACATCCAGCAACACATTAAAAAGATCGTAAGCCATGATCAAGTGGGATTCATCCCAGGGATGCAAGGATGGTACAATATTGGCAAATTAATAAACTTAATACATCACATAAACAAAAGGAAAGAAAAAATAATATGATCATATCAATAGGTGCAAAAGAATATTTGACAAAGTACAGCACCTATTTATGATAAAAACACTCAGCAAAGTGGGAGTAGAGGGAGTATACCTCAAGGTCATAAAGGCCATATACAAGAAACCTACAGCCAACATCATACTCAATGGGCAAAAACTAAAACCTTTCTCGCTAAGAACAGGAACAAGACAAGGGTGTCCACTCTCACCACTTCTATGCAACATAGTTTTGAAGGTCCTAGCCACAGTGATCATACAAGAAAAAGAAATAAATGGCATCCTAATTGGAAAGGAGGAAGAAAAACTGTCATTGTTTGCAGATGACATGATAGCGACCATAGAAAATCCCATAAACCCCACCAAAAACTACTCAACCTACTAAGTTAATTAGGCAAAACAGTGGGATACAAAGTCAATATTCAGAAATCAAAGGCATTTTTGTACACCAACAATGAAATATCAGAATCAGAAATCAGAAAAAAATTCCACTTGATATAGCAACAAGAAAAATAAAGTAGCTAGGGATAAACCTAATCAAGGAGGTAAAGGACCTATACTCAGAAAACTACACAACACTGAAGAAAGAATTTAAGTAAGGTACAAATAAATGGAAGCATATACTGTGTTCATGGATCAGAAGAATTAACATCATCACAATGCCCATGCTGCCCAAAGCAATTTATATATTCAACACAATGCTTATCAAAATACCAATGACATTTTTCACAGATAGAGAACAAACAATTCAAAAATTTATATGGAACCATAAATGACCCCAAAAAGCTGCAGCAATTTTGAGAAAGAAAAACAAAGTTGGAGGGATCACAATACCGGATATCAAATTACACTACAAGGCTACTGTAATTAAAACAGTCTGACACTGTCATAAGAACAGACACCCAGATCAATGGAACAGAAGTGAGAACCCAGAAAGAGACCCATGTTTCTGTGGTCAATTAATATTCAACAAAGGAGGCAAAGGCATAAAATGGAGTAAAAATAGCCTCTTTAACAAATGGTGTTGGGAAATCTGGACAGCTACATGCAAAAAAAATGAAACTTGACCACCAACTTACACAATACAAAAAAATTAACTCAAGGTGGATAAAAGACCTAAATATAAGTCTCAAAACTATAAAAGTCCTAGAGGAGAGCATGGGCATGAAAATCTCAGATATTCCATGCTTCAGTATTTTCAATGATATGTCCCCTAGAGCAAGGGACATAAAGGAAAGAATAAACAAATGGAATTTCATGAAATTAAAAACTTTCTGCACGGTTAAAGAAAACATCAGAAAAATGAAAAGGGAATCAACTGTGTGGGGAAATACATTTGCCAATAATACATCAGACAAGGGTTTTATCTCCAAAATATATGAAGAACTCACATGACTCCACTCTAGGAAGACAAACAACCCAATTAAGAAATGGGCAAGGACCTGAACAGATACCTCTCCAAGGAGGACATACACAGGGCCCAGAGACATATGAAAGGATGCTCAGCATCTCTAGCCATCAGAGAGATGCAAATTAAAGCCACAATGAGACACCACTTCACACCAGCCAGCATGGTCACCATAAACAAATCAACAAACAGCAAGTGCTGTCAGGCTTGTGGAGAAAAGGGAACTCTAGAACACTGTTGGTGGGAATGCAACTGGTGCAGCCACTGTGGAAATCAGTTGGGAATTACCTCAGAAAACTAAAAATGGGATTGCCTTTTAACCCAGGAATTCCACTGCTGGGATTATACCCTAAAAATCTGGAAACACTAATTCAAAAGAACCTCTGCACCCCAATGTTCATAGCAGCACAATTTACTGTAGCCAAGTGTTGGAAGCAACCTAGGTGCCCATCAGTAAATGAGTGGATCAAATACTGTGGGACATTTACACAATGGAATACTATGCAGCAGAAAGAAAGAAGGAGCTCCTATCATTCACAACAGCATGGATAGACCTGGAGAGCTTCATGCTAAGTGAAATAAGCCAGGCAGTAAAAAACAAATACCATATGATTTCACATATAAGTGGAGACTAATCAACAGAACAAACAAGCCAGTTAAATGTAACTGGAGACATTGAAGTGAAGAACAAATGGACAGTGAACAGAAGAGAAGGAGGAAGGGAAGACAGGGGAAACAGGGGAAGGATGGTGAAGGAACATATATGGGGGATTCATGGACAAAGTCTAGGGTGGGTGGGGTCGAGGGTGGTGGGAAGGGGGAGTTTTGCGGGGAAATGGACAAAGCTGTGCTTGAACAACAATAAAAATAGAATAAATAATTAAAAATTATATCATCAGGAAAAAAAAAAGAAAATTGAAATCATGTCAAGCATCTTCTCTGACTACAATGCTATGTAACTAGAAATCAATCACAATAACACCAAAAAAACATGCAAAAGCATGGAAGCTAAATAACATGTTATTAAATAATGAATGGGTCAATGACAAGATCAAGGAGGAAATCAAAAGGCACTTTGAAATAAATGAAAATGAGGACACAATAATCCATAATCTGTGGGACACTGGAAAGCATCCTAAGAGTAGAATTCATAGAATTGCAGGCCTATCTCAAAAAAATAAATAAGTAAGAAAACCCTTAAATTAACCATCTGAATTTACACTTAAAGGAAATTGAAAAAGAACAACAAACAAAGCCAAAGTGAGTAGAAGAAATGAAATAATAAAGATCAGAGTAGAAATAAATGAAAAGAGTCTAAAAAATGATACAAAAGATCAATGAATCTAAGATCTGGCTTTTTGAAAAGACAAACAAGATGGACAAACCTTTAACCAGACTCATCAAGAAAAAAAGAGGAAGGATGCAAATAAATAAAACAGAAATGAAATTGGCAATATCTGACACCAAAGAAATCCAAAAGTTGTAAGAAAATATTATGAATAACTATATGCCAACAAACTGGATAACCTCAATGAAATGGATAAATTCCTAGAAACATACATTCTTCCAAAACTCAATCCAGAAGAATCAGAAAATCTGAATAAACATATTATACCTAGTGAAATTGAAGTAGTAATCAAAAAACTCCCAACAAACAAAAGTCCTGGACCAAATGGCTTCACAGGGGAATTTTACCAAACCTTCTGGAGCTAACACCACTGCTTCTCAATCTATTTGAAAAAATTCAAGAGGATGAAATCCTCCCAAACTCATTATATGAGGCCAGCATTACCCTAATTCCAAAATCAGATAAAGATACTAAAAAGAAAGAGAATTATAGGCTAATATCTCTGATGAACATAGATGCTAAAATCTTCAACAAATACTAGCAAATCGAAACAGCAATGCATCAAAAAGATCATACACCATGATCAGGTGGGGTTTATTCTGGGAGTGTAAGCTTGGTACAACATTCTCAAATCAATACATGTCATTCACCACATAAACCACATAATCATATCAACAGATGCAGAAAAAGTATTTAATAAAATCCAGCATCCGCTGATTAAAAAAAGCTCTCAGCAACTGGGATTAGGGGGAACACATGTAAACATAATAAGGCCACATATGAAAACCACTGTGAGCATCATACTCAATGGGAAAAACTACAAGCATTCCCTTTAACATCAGTAACAAGACAGGAATGTCTACTTTCACCTCTCAATCAACATAGTACTGGAAATCCTAGCCACGGTAATCAAACAAGAAGAAAAAATAAAAGGCATCGAATTGGAAAGGAAGATGTAAAATAAATATTATTTACAGATGGAATGATACTTTACATAGAAAACCCTAAGATTCCACCAAGAAACTACTAGAACTGATAAATACAGGAAAGTAGCAGTATACAAAATTAATATCCAGAAGTCAGCTGCATTTTATATATCAATAACAAACTAACAGAAAGGGAAATTAAGAAAACAATCCCATTCAAAATTGTTACAAAAAGAGTAAAATACCTAGGAATAAACCTAACCAAGGACGTAAAAGACCTGTACTTGAAAAACTGTTAAGGCTCTCAAGAAAGGAGTTGAAGAAGATACAAATAAGTGGAAGCACATACCATGTTCATGGATAGGAAGCATTAATGTCACTAAAATGTCCATACTACCCAAGGCAATCTATAGATTCAACACAATTTCTATCAAGGTTTCAATGATGTATTTCACAGAATTAGAACAGTTATTTCAAAAATTTATATGGAACCACAAAAGGCCCCACATAGCAAGAGGGATCCTGAGAAAGAAGAAAAAGTCATGCTACCTATTATCAAACTGTATATAAGGCCATTGTAATAAAAACAGCATGGAACTAGCATAAAAGCAGACACATAGATCAATGGAACAGAATAGAGAGCCCAGAAATAAACCCACACCTTTATTGTCAATTACTTTCGACAGAGGAAGCAAGCACATATAACAGGTTAAAGATAGTTTATTCAAAAAATGTTGGGAAAATTGGATAGATAGATACATGCAGAAAAATGAAACTAGATCACCTTATCACACCACACAAAGAATAAATTTAAAATGGATGAAAGACTTAAATACTAGACCTAAAACCATAAAAATCCTAGAAGAAAATATAGGCAGCAAAATGTTGGATATTCCTTGTAGCAATATTTTATTGGATGTATCTCCCAAGGCAAGGGAAACAAAAGAAAACATAAACAAATGGGACTACGCCAAACTAAAAAGTTTTCACACAGCAAAGGAAATCATCAACAAAATTAAAAGTCAACCAACAGAGTGGGAGAACATATTTGCCAATACATCTGATAAGCAGTTAATATCCAAAATTTATAAAGAACTTACAAAAATCAACACCAAAAAATCAAACAATCCTATTAAAAAATGGGCAGAGGGCCTGAATAGAAAAGGCCAATATACATATGAGAAGATACTCAACATCACTCATCATCAGTGAAATGCAATTTTAAACCACAATGAGATATCACCTCACACCCGTCAGTTGGCTATCATCAGTAAACCAACAAACAAGTACTGAGGAAAAAATTGAGAAAGGGAAACCCTATTGAACTATTGGTGGGAATGCAGATTGGTGTGGCCACTGTGGAAAGCAGCATGAAGATATATCAAAAAATTAAAAATGGATTTCCCTTTTGACCCAGCAATCCCACTTCTGGGAATTTATCCTAATGAATCCAAAACACTAATTCAGAAGAACATAAGCATCCCCATGTTCACTGTAGCATTATTTACAATCACCAAGATACGGAAGCAGCCCAAGTGTCCATCAGTAGATGAGTGGGTAAAACAACTGTGGCACATTTACACACTGGAATACTACTCAGCCATAAAAAAGAAAACTTTACCCTTTACATTAGTATGAATGGACCTCAAGAATATTATGCTAAGTGAAATTAGCCAGTTAGAGAAAGACAAACACCATATGATTTCACTCGTGCGTGGAATCTAATGAACAAACTGAACTAATCAGGCAAATGAGGACAGACTTACAGATGGAGAGCAGGATGACAGCTGGGTGGGTGAGGGGATGGAGGGAATGAGTAACAGGGAGAAAGGAGTCATGGGCATGGACAACAATGTGGTGATTACTGAGCATAAGTATGTATAAGAGGACTAATTGGTAATGGGAAAAAATACAATAAAAACTAATTTTTTTTAAAAAAGAGCATAGTATTGGCACAAGAACAGACAGAGAGCCCAATGAAAAATATCAGAATTTCCATAAAAAACCCATATACATATGAACACTTAATTTTTGGTAAATGGAATACTGCAGAGCACTAGAGAAAGGCCAGCTTTGTATCTTGTGGTGCTGGTACCCGGAGGTCCATAGAAAGAGAGAAAAAAAACTTGGATGGTTATCTCACCCTGCTCCCAAAAATTAATCCTAAGTATATTATAAACCTAAAAGTGAAAAGTAAAATAATAAATATTTGAGCAGACTACCTAGGAGAATACTTCCCATGACTTCTATGTAAATAAATATTTCTTTAACAGGACACACTAAGCACTAGACATAGCAGAATGGATTAGTTAACTACATCAAAATTAAGGGATTTGGTTTATTAAAAAGACACTATTAATGGTGTAAAGAAAGTTACTGAGTGAAAAATGGTGACTGACAAAAGAATTGTTACCAGAATAAGTAAAGAATCACCTGAAATCAATAAGAAAAAAATTCTAAGACAAAATAGAACAATTGGCAAAAGAAAGAACTGCCACATGAAAAAGAATCTACAAATGGCCAATAAACATAAAAATATAGCTTCATCCTTACTGGTAATCAGGGAACTTCAAAATAACACCACAATGAACCATGTTACACACCCACCTCATTGGCAAAAATTTTAAAGTCTGACAATACTGTCAGTAAGGAGCAACAAGGGCTTCTGTACATTGCCAGTGGGAGTGTAAAATGGTGTGGTCACAATGGGAAAAATGTTGGTAATATCAGCAAATCTGACTCAACAAGTTTAATTCTAGATTTATACACTAGAGAAATACTTGCTTATTTGCACCAGAATACATTTTGGAAAAAGCCAAAATAGCCCAAGTGGTAATAACTTAAATGTCCATTAATGGCAGAGATGATAATGACATTGAGGTATTATAGGAACAGTATTCAGCATTGAAAATGAGTGGATCATAGATACCCAGGTATAATATAGATTCATCTTCAGAACATAAGAGTAAGCAAAAAGAAATCAAACACAACTTAATACCACTGTGTAATTCCATTATACAAAGCTGAAAAGGAGGAAGGAAAGAGGCAGCTGAGCATGTGGAAGCTGAGCCCACTTGCTCATGCCTCCAATGCAGATTTTCACCAGCCTTCCAACAAGTGACCTGAACAATCAATGAAATCTTAGCTGATATGAATTCGTGCAGAGGAGGCTTTGCACCATCCAGTGAGAGATTTTACAAGTTGAAATGGAAATAACTTGTGTGAGGTGCCTGAAGCAAAGGACAGAGCAGAGGAAAGAAAGCACAGCTTGGTAGCTCCTGCCCCTCCTGGAGCAGGGGCCTCAGTCCCACACAGGGAACCCCCAATGCTAAGTGGGAGAGACTTGGGGGATATACAGAGTCTGGGAGACTGGGGCTGCACACACAGAGTGAGCAGCATATCCAGGACTGGTACGCCCACTAGGAGAGCTCAGAACAGAAATTCTGGCTCCTAAGACTGCCAGAGGTACTGGTAGGCTGTGGCCAGCCCTAACCAAGAAAGATATTTAGCCTTTCAAGGAAGTGGAGTGCATGGAGAGCTGGGCAGTGGCTAAAAGCTGCAGTGTGGTTGCCACAAAGGGACTTTATTCAAGAGGGGAGTGGAGGCATGGTTGAGTAAGGAACCTGCATTCATGCAGCTGCCCTGCCAGCAAAGTGGCCAGATTCAAAATGCAATTCATACCACTGAACCCAGATGGCCAGAAAGAGTAAAAGGCTACCCCACAAAGGGATTGTGGGGCCCTGACCAGCATGGCTGTTGAGTGTGGTGGGCTGTACAAAGAATGGAGGGTTTTGGTCTGAAACTCCTGTGAGAGCAGTGAAGCAATAAGAAAAATAAGGTACCTAGGAATAAATTTAACCAAGGAGATAAAAGACCTACTATCCGAGACTATAGAACTATAGAACACTGAAGAAAGAAATTGAGGAAGATGCAAATAAATGGAAGCATATATTCCGTGCATGGATTGGAAGAATTAACATCATTAAAATGTCCATACTACCCAAAGAAATCTATAGATTCATTATAATACTTATTAAAATACCAATGGTATATTTCACTGATCAGAACAAATACTCCAAAAAAATGTATGGAACCCCAAAAGACCCTGAATATCCTCAGCAATCTTGAGAAAGAAGTATAGAGATGTAGGGATCATAATAACTGTTATAAATTCAGGAGGGATATCTTGGGAGTGAGAAGCCCCAGGACTACACCAGGCTTCCCAGCTCAGGGTTCCAAAGCCAGGAAGATAAGTCCTCATAACTTCTGGTGGCAAAAACCAGTGGAGACTGAGTCAGTGAAAGAAACTTCTAGAGTCCCAAACAGCTCCTCTTAAATAATCCACACATGGACTTATTCAGATTCACTCCCTCTGAGCTCCAGCACCAGGGCAGCAGCTTGAAAGGCAATAGTGGCATACAGGGATGAAACTGAAGTGTCTGGCATCAAGGTGAGAGCTGGGGACAAAAATGTGAGCAGAGGCCATTGTCCCTTTTTTGAACCCTCCCCCCCACTGGGCCATAGAGCCAGCAGGCTGGTGCCATATCTGAGATTCCATCAACACTGTTTGCCCCACCCTGGAGACCCTCAGAGACTCCAACACACCCAATTTACAAGCTCACCCAAGTTACTTTTCCATAACAATGTCTGCTGTTGGTTCATGCTTAACGACTTCCTAAATCCTCTCAAATAAGCAAAGCTAGCCTCAATGAGGCCCCAGCCCCTGCACCTCTTGCTAAGTGGCCACAGGCCTGGCTCTAGAAGCAATAAGCCTAGATTCACAGCTTGGTTTTGCCTGGGATTCTCCAAGCTTAACACAAGTAGCAGCCATTTGCCCATTGTTTCATATCTCAGAAAGGCTGGTCCTGGGCAAAACACTGGTGGGGACTGACCTTGACCTGCACCACACAGGAAAACCCAGAGCCTGCAAACCCAGTGAATAGCTACAGACCAAGTAAGACACCCCATGCTTCCCCACACAGCTCATCTTCCACAAAGGGCAGAGGTTGATGGTCAGTGGTCACAGCCAGTCCTTGCAGCTAACTAGTCTGGGTAAATCCCTCTCATTGACCTCCCAACAGATATCAAGACTAAACTATAAGAGAAGGATGTACTCAGACCACATGGAGGGTGTACCTCAAGGACCCAGCTTAAGTGGCAGAGGAGTCTGTGCCACTGGGCCCTACAGGACACCTACTACATGAGGCCATACCACCAAGACAGGAAGTCATAGCAAGTCTTCCTAATACATAGAAGCAAACACAAGGAGGCTGCCAAAATGAGGAGACAAAGAAATATGACCCAAATGAAATAACAGGTCAATATTCCAGAAAAAGAACTAAACAAAATGAAGATAAGAAATCTATCAGATGCAGGGTTCAAAACACTGGTTATAAGGATGCTCAAGAAGTTTAGTGAGGACCTCAACAGCATAAAAAAGATCCAGTCAGAAATGAAGGATTCACTAGTTGAAATAAAGGACAACTTACAGGGAAACAATAGTAGAGTGGATAAGGCTGAGAATCAAATCAATGATCTGGAACATAAGAAAGCAAAACAAACAAACAAACAAACACACAATCCACTCAGAATGACAAGAAAAAATAACCCAAGAAAATGAGAATAGTGTAAGCAGCTTCTTGGACAACTTCAAGCAGTTCAACATTCATATCATAGAGGTGCCAGAAGGAGAAGAGAAGGAGCAAGAAATTGGAAATCTATTTGAAAAAATAACAAAAGAAAACTTCCTTAATTTGTTGTAGGAAATAGACCTGCAAGTCCAGGAAGTACAGAGAATGTCAAACAAGATGGATGCAAAGAGGCCCATGCCAAGACATATTGTGATTAAAATGCAAAAGGTTAAAGATAAAGAGAGAATCTTAACAGCAGCAAGAGAAAAACAATTAGTTGCCTACAGTGGATTTCCCATAAACTGTCAGCTGATTTCTCAAAAGAAAATTTGCAGGCTATAAGGAACTCACAAGAAATATAAAGTCATGAAAGCGGGGATTTACAGCCAAGATTGCTCTACCCAGCAAAGCTATCATTTAGAATAGAAGGGTAGACAAAGAGCTTCCCAGATAAGAAAAAACTAAAGATTTTATCATCACCAAACCATTACTATATGAAATGTTAATGGGGCATATTTAAGAAAAAGAAGATCAGAACTATGAACAATAAAATGGCAATAAATACATATCTACCAACAATTGAATCTAAAAAACATACTAAGCAAACAAGAACAGAAACAGAGTCCTGGATAGGGAGGGCATTTTGATTGTTGCCAGATGGGAGGGTGATGTGGGGGAATGGGTGAAGAAGTGAGGGGATTAAGAAGTACAAACAGTACTGATAACCATGGGGATATAAAGCACAGTCTAGGAAATGGAGTAGCCAAAGAACCTATGAGTGACCCATGGACATGAGCAACGGTGTGGGGATTGCCTGAGGGAGTAAGGGGTGCTGCATGGAGGAGGCAAAGGGGGGAAAATTAGGACAACTGTAATAACAATCAATATAATATAATTTAAAAATAAATTTTTTTTAGAAAACCACAATGGGATATCACCTCACTCCTTTCAGAATGGCTATCATTAATAAATCAACAAACAAGTGCTTGTTTGGATGTAGAGAAAAGGGAACCCTAGTGCACTGTTGGTGGGAATTCAGACTGATGCAGACTGGTGCAGCCACTGTGGAAAACGGTATAGAATTTCCTCAAAAAATTAAAAATGGAACTGTCTTTTGACTCAGGTGTTCTACTACTGGGATTATACCCTAAGAATCCTGAAATACCAATTGAGAAGAACCAGTGCACCCCAATGTTCATAGTAGTGTTATTTATAATAGCCAAGTGCTAGAAACAGCCTAAGTGCCCATCAGTAGATGAGTGGATCAAAAAAACTGTAGTACATTTACACAAGGGAATACTATGCAGCAGAAAGAAAGAAGGAATTCCTATCTTTTTGACAGCATGGATGGAACTGGAGAATATTACACTAAGTGAAATAAGCCAGACAGTGAAAGAGAATCATATGATCTCACTTATAAGACAAATCTAATGAACAAAATAAACAAATGAGCAAAATAGAATCAGAGACATGAAAACATAGAACAGACTGACATCAGCCAAATGGGGAGAGAGAGGAATAATGGTGGAAAGAAGGGGAAGGGACTAGTGAAAGAGCATGTATGAATGACTTACGGGCATGAACAATGGTGTGGGGATTGTGTGTGTAGGAGGCAGGTGGGCAGAGGAGGGTAAAAGGGGAAACACTGGAACAAGTGTCCCAGTAAAATAACAAGGAAGGAACTACTATGTTTTGTAACAGCATGGATAGAACTGGAGACCATTACACTAAGTGAAATAAGCCAGGTGGTGAAAGACAGGTACCATATGATCTCACCTATAAGTGGAACCTAATTAACAAAATAAACAAGCAAGCAAAATATAACCAGCAACATTGAAATGAAAAACAAACTGACAGTAACTAGAGGAGAGGAGGGAAGGGAATGGCTAGAGAAAGGGAGGGGAAGGGCCATTCGAGGAACATGCATAAAGGACCCATCCTCAAAGCTAAATGGGGGAAGGACTGAGGGTGGGAGATGGGGGTGGGTGGGGCTGGGGAAAGTGGTGGCAGGAAAAATTGGACTAAAAAAAAAAAGTGGACAGGGGGAGGCTGGGAGTAGTGTGGGAAATTAAGAAGCTGAAGAACTGGTGTGTGTAGCCCATGGACATGCACTAAGAGGTGTGGGGATGATGCGATGGGGTGCAGGGCGGAGGGGATAAAGAGGGGAAAAAATGGGACAATAGCATACTCAATGAAATATACAAATAAATAAATAAATTTCTTTTTTAAAAAGTTGAAAAACAGCAAAATTAAATTAGGTGTTTAGTGATGCATAGGTGGTAAAACAAACAAAAAATTAATTAAAAGAATGTCATAGAAGTCTAGCCTGTGGTTGCTGCTAAGGGGAGGGAAGGGCATGATTGTGAAGGTTCCTGCGGGGGCTACTGGGTGCTGGCCATTTTGTTTCCCCGGTACAATTGCACACATCATTGTCATACTTTGTTAAGCTATATGTTTTTTACAAACTTTTCTGTATGTTTATTATAATTAACAATACAAAGTTTAAACACATTTAAACTTCTATATTGTGCCATAAAAAACAACATACTCAGTGGATGAGTTAAACTGAATATTATGCAGAGCTAAAGAGAGAAGTGGTAACTGTGAAGGGAGACTTGAAAAGGTAACTTGGAACACACCACAGACAGAAAAAGAGATGGGAAAATGTGAACAAGGTTAAGATAGGTATTAGAGTGAAAAGGACTGATTTACACCTAACTGAGTTTCTTGATTAAGAGGGTAGATATAAAGTTTTAAGAAAATATATTCAGAAAGATAATGGCTTAAAGTTTTCTAGAATTGTAAAGACACACACCCTCAAATTCAGAAGTCCAATAAATCTCAAAACAGAAAAAACATAAAGAAACCCAACACTACACATTTTGTAGTGAAAATTCAGCTAACTAGAGACAAAGGGAAGATCTTAAAACCAGACAAGAAGAAAAGAGAAATTTGTTACAAAGGAACAACAGTTAGATCAAAGGTTAACCTTTCAATAAGAACAAAGGAAATCAGAAAGACTATGGAATGACATCCTCGTTATGTTAAAAAACTAGCTCTCAACATAAAATTGTAGACATCAGTTTCCTACAGTTGCTATAACAAATTAACACAAACTAGATGGCTTAAAATAACAGAAATTTATTCTTTCACATTCTGAAGATCCAAAGCCAAGGTGTGGACAGGGCCAGCCTGTCTCTGAAGGTTCTAGAGACAAATACTTTCTTGCCTTTTTCTAGCTTCTAGCGGTCTTCAGTAATTCTCGAATTTGTTAACTTGCAGCCATATCATTCCATCTCTGCCTCTAGCATCCTCTGACTTTCCTCCCTGTGTCTCTGTATCCAAACTTTCCTCTATTTATTAGGAAATCCTCATCCTAATTCAGTATGATCTCCACTTAACTTGCTTACATCTGCAAAGACTTTATTTCCGATTAAGGTCATATTCACAGGTAATGAGGATTAGAACTACAATATATCCTTGCATGGTGAACACAATTCAACCCACAGCACCCCTCAAAAAAACTATCTTTCAAGACTAAATATAAATTCAGAAATTTTCAGACCAAAAACTGAGAATGTTCACCCTCATGGAAAGAAATTCTAAAGCGTGTACTTCACACAGAAGTAAAATGATTACAAACATAAGGTGGGAGATACAAGAAAGATTATTAATCAAATAAATTATAAAATGTGGATAAATTCAAATAATTAACTTGTAAAACAGTAACAACAATGCCTTATTTGTATCTATCCAAGATAAAAGAAAATAGATGTCTGCATAAAACTTGAACAAAAATTTTCATAGCAGTTGTATTCATAATAGCCAAAATGTGAAAACAATGAACATGTCTATCAACTAATGAATGAATAAATAAAAAATGGTATATCCATACAATAGAATATTGTTTGGCAATAAAAAGGAATAAAGTACCAATAGCTGCTACAGCATGGGTGAGTTTTGGAAACATTATTTTAAGTAAAATAAGCCAGTCCCAGAGGACTGTATGAATTTACTTATGTGTATGCCTGTAACAGGCAAATCTGTAAGAGACAGGAAGAGACAGTAGGGGCTGGACGAAGGAAAGAATGGGAGTGACTACTAAATGGTATGGGGTTTCTTTTTGGGATAAGGAAATGTAAAATTAGATTATGGTGATGGTTGCACAACTCTGTAAATATACCAAAAACTGCGGAATTGTACATTTTAAGTGAGCGAATTTTATGGTATGTACATTATATGGCAATAAAGCTTTTTTTTTTCAGTAAAGAGGTAAACACTGAGAAACAGTAAAATACAGCTACTAGAGCTTCAACCATCGCCAGCACTTTCCTGGCAACAAGATGAAACATAGAGAAGAAAAAAAGCATCATCTATACTTTTAAAGAGATTTCCTGAGTACCATCAAACAGAAAGCAAACAGCCAACATAAAAAATAAATAAAATAAAAAGCTGGTTCTTTGAAAAGATTAAGAGAGTCAGTAAGCCCCTGGATAAACTAACCAAGGCAAAGGGTGGAGAGAGACCACTAATTACCAACATCAGGAAGAGAAGAGCAGAAGCCACTTCAGATGCTGCAGACACAGGAGAGTAAAGAAATACTAAGGAAAATTCCATGACAATAAATTTGACAATGGATTCAATGTCAAATTTCTAAAAAGGTGCAAGTCACTGTGACTAACCGAAAAGAAATAGAAAATCTGAATAGACTTATGCCTGTTTTTTAAAATGCTTTGTAACTTAAACCCTTCTCCAAAAGAAAACTTCATGCCTAGGTGGCTTCCCCAGTGAATTCTATCAAATCTTACACAACCTCTTTCCAAAAATAGAAGGGAAGGAATGCCAATTCATTTCCGAAAGCCACTAGGACACACCAATGTAGTTCAAGGGGCCGTAACCAAGTAGAGTTTATCCCAGGAATATAAATTCGGATTAACATTAAAAAAACAAAAATCACAACATTAACACAACAAAAGAGAAAAACTTAACATAATTGTATCAATTGATGCAGAAAAAACATTTCATGAAATATATTACCCATGTACAATATTTAAAAAATTAGGAATATCAACCTAATAAAGGGCATCTATAAAGAACCCACAGTTAATATCATACTTATTGGTACAAGGCTGAATGCTTTCTCCCTAAGATCAAAACAACACAGGAATATTCACTTACCATTTCATTTCAGTATATCACAGAAGATCTACCTAGTGCAACAGGCAGGAAAGGTAAATAAATAAATAAATAAATAAATACCATAAAGATTAGAAGAAAACTAAATTGTTTTTTTACAGAAGACATAATAAAATGTTATACATAGAAAATCTTAAAGAATCTACAAAAACGATGAGAACTAATAAATAAAATTGGGAAAGTTTTGGGTATAAGGCCAAAACAGAAAATGTTTTTGTCCCAGAAAATGCATTTTCTTTTAAATTTTCTATTATAGCTTTATTAAGGTATAATTAATAATAATAATAATCTTTATATATTTTAAAATGCACATATGTAAAACATATGATTTGGGTTTTTTGACATATATATGCATCCATAAAACCAAAATAATGAGTAGTATAATAAACATATTTATCATCTCCAAAAGCTTTCTCATGCCCCTTTGTAATTTCTCTCTCCCTCCCATACTTCCCCCATCCTCAGGGAATCACTGGTCTGCATTCTGTCTAAAGATGTTTGCATTTCCTAAAAATTTTATGTAAATATAATCATGTAACAGTATGTACTTGTCTAACTTCCTTTTCATAGATAGGCTAATTATTTTGACATTTATCTATGTTGTGTCATGTAACAGTATTTCCCCTATTTTATTGCTGAGTAGTATTCTATTGTATGAATATACCACAGCTTATCCATTCACCTGTTGATGGGCATTTGAGTGGTTTCCAGTTTGAGGCTGCAGTGAACATTCTTGTATGCCTTTGAATCCACATAGGTAAATTTATTTCTGTATATGAGCAGTGATTAAATTAGAAAATAAAACTGAAAATATAATATCAATTATAATAGTATCCCAAAGGCCATAAATTACTTTTATTTGAAAAAATATTTTTAAATTGTTATAAATGTCTGTGTTAATAATGTAAAGAACTAAGCAAGGCTCAATTACCTCTGACTCTGTTGCCTGGAGAATTCCAGGTAAGTTTTCATGGCATCATCTGTTATGATAATAGCTGTCAATCAATGGTTGCCATGCCTCATTAGAGGTTCTATGTCTCTGGTCTATTTCCCAAAACCAAAAGTCATTACACATTTACTGAAAATATTTTCTCACTCATGGGTGTATTATACAATGTTCCAAGTTCGTCATACCTAGCTTTATAATTTTAAGAAAGAACACAAGAGAGGAGGAGAAAGAAGGAGGACAGGGGTAAGAAATTATATAATACCGAGTATTACCTCTTACTCAAAGATAAGATTTATAACCTGTGGTTATAGAAAGCCTGTCACATCCTCAATGTGAATAGCAAATCCCAATTTATCCTCCTGATGGCTATGCATTTCTTTGTTTTTAATTTTTTTCACTAAGGTAAATACACACAATATAAAATTTACCATTTTGGAGGGAAGATGGTTGCCAAGTAGGTGAAAGCTAAGTCCACTTCCTGTTGCCCCCAACTGGGACACTAGGCTGATCTTCCAAAAATTAAACTGAACATTCAGTGGAATCTTAGCTGATAGGAAGCTCAGAAGCCAGAGAGCACAGAAGATCCTTCACAATGGGCAGCCAAGGGATCTTATAGGCAGATGGGGAAATATCCTCAGCATGGTGCCTGCAGCTGCAGCCCCTGCATCCATGGAGAGCCTGCTCAAAAAACACAACTTAGCAGCTCCCTCCCCTCCCAGGGCAGGAAATCCCCAGACCCTGGCTGGGAGCAACTTGGATACACAAAGTCAGGGAGATCCAGGGTACACACACACACACACACATACACACACACACACACAGCAAGCAGCACACTCACAAAAGCAGCAGGGAACGCCAAATGGGAGAGTGCCAGAGAGTGAGAGAGATACTATCTGCACCTGGGCCTAGTGGAGGAGGCAGGCCATGGCCAGGCATGACTGTGACATAATCTTGACATTTTGGAGAGGTGGCATGTACAGAAAGTCAGTCAGTGACTCAGTGCTGCGGTGGGGATGCACAGAGAAGCTTTTTAAAAAGGGGAGCTGAGCTGTGCTGAGCAGAGACACTTAATGCAGCTGGGGAAAGTACTGAGGGAGTGGTTCTCTCCCACTCAGTGCAGCTGGGTATACCAGATTGATCAAAAAGGTATAAAGCGTGGCGGGGGGCCAGGGGGTGCAGGTTTTGCAGCCCCAGCCTGGTGCAGCTATAGAGTGGAGAGTGCAGACCCCTGCTTCAAAGGCAGTGGGGCTGGGAACAGTGCACCCAAGATCATTTAAAGCTAGACAGAGCCTCCGTCGCTGGCAGAACCTCTGGGGAGAAAAGGTTGCACCCAGCACCCTCCTCCTTCAGGAGAGGAGAAGATCCACAAAACCAGCTTGGCAGGCTCAAGAACCCCACAGGGTGCATTTCAGCAAGACAAAAAAACCGCAAGAGGAATGCCTAAAGGGCCATTTTGAACTTCTCACTGGGAGAGAAAATACACTGGTTCCTAGGGCTCTATTTCACCCAGGTCCTCAAGTAGGAAGATCAGAAAGCAGTGCAGCAAGGGAGAAGCAGGGTCCCACCCAGCCTCAGCTCACACACAGAGCCTCCATCACACAAAACAGGAAAGAGCTGACATCGTATGCAGATTGCTCTCCCCTTGAAACAAACAGCTATTTAATCAGGAACTATTCGTTATTTGAAATAAGCTAGGACAAACTAAGATGGTAAGTGCAGGGGCAGGGGGAATAAACCCACAATTTTCCCAGAACACTGAAGAGTATCTCCCAGGGAGACCTACGAGCCACACCCTCCAAATCACAACGGAAGATCCCTCTAGAGGCAGGTGAAAGCAATACAGACAGTGTTGCCAGAAGTTGGATGACCCACCCTAAGACCTTGAGCTGATAAAAAAAAAACAGAGGCAGATCCAGAAAGAGAAGTCAGAAAGCAAATACCAAATGGCTAAGACAAATTTTACGTCATTCTTCATCAGAATTTGGGGGCGGGGTTTCTTCTTTTCACATAGTCCCTTAATATTTCTTCTTTTGCTTCAATCGTATTCCAACTAATTCATGACTCCTGGTCCTTTATTTTTCATTCTTTTTATTCAGATTATATATTAGTTTTTGTTCTATTGTTATTTCAAATATTACATTGCACCCTTCCCTTGTCTTACACCATATGACCTTCTTCCTGGCATTTCTTTTTTTTTTTTTTTTTTGTAAATTTTATTTTTTCCCACACTATGCCTTATTCCCATTCCTTACTCCTACCATTTCTCCTCCCTCTATCCTCTCAAAACCATTTCCCTTCCTTTACCCAGCTCTCTTGCTTTTCCCCCCTCTTATAATAATCTTATTTCCTTTCAATCTTTATAAATTGTGGCTTGTTGGTAGTGGACATTACTGTTATTGCTGTACTTCTTGAATGGTATTCATATTTGTTAACTTTTTTTTTTGTACTTCGAATCTCATAGGTTACTATCCATTTTACCTTCCCCTACCTTTCCTCATTTGAGTTCGAAATTTTATTTTAATTTTTTCTCCTTTCTCAGCCTGGATTTTATATCTTACTCTTATTAGCTTTTCTCCCACTACCCTCTCAAAATCATTTTTCTTTAACATAGGCACCTCATATTCTCTTTTGTATAATATTCTTATTCCCTTTACACCTTTATTAATCTTTATTTAGCAGTCATTGTTATTGACCATGCTGTGGTTTTGCTCTAATTTTTTTCCCTTTGGTTCAATACCTTTTTAATTTTATTTTAAGCCTCAGAGTATACTCTTCTCTCTTCTTATTCTGTTTTGCCATTGTTTTTCCCTATTTTACTTATGTTTTAAATTTCATTATCTCCCTTTTTGTGCTTCATTGCTATTCCCTACTCATTATTTTTCCTCCCTCTTCCCACTAAAATCAATTTCCCTCCTTTAGTCATCCTATATACCCTTTGTCCTATATTATAATATTCTTAATCTCTCTTCACCTTTATTAATCTTTGCACAATTGCTGTTGATCTTGCTGATGTGGCGGGGGGAATTTTTGCTGGCATGGGCTTGATTTTCTGATAATATTACTACTTTAACCAATACCTATAAAACAACATACAAGATGTGGTGGGAGTTGTGACTCAAAGTCAGCCTACTGTAGGGAAGAACCCAACAATGAATGAGTCGCCAATAAGCAAAGCCAAGTACAACCTAAGAGAAGAAGAAGGAGAAGAAAAGAACCAAGGGATAGAAGATTTGTTTGAAAAAATGACAGAAAACTTTCCTTACTTTGTGAGGGAAAAAGTCATGCAAGCTCAGGAAGCACAGAGGGTCCCAATCAAGAAGAACCCAAAGAGGTCTACTACAAGACACATTATAGTTAAAATGCAAAATGTTAAAGACAAAGCGAGAATCTCAAAGGCAGCAAGGGAGAAACAGCAAGTAACATACAAAGGAGCTCTGATAAGGCTATTAGCTGATTTCTCAACAGAAACACAAGTCAGAAGGGATTAGCATGAAATGTTCCAGGTAATGAAAAGCAAGGAAGTATAACCAAGACTACTCTATCTATCAAGGCTCTCATTTAAAATGGTTGGTGACTGAGCTGGTATAGCTCAGTTCATTGGGCGTTGGCCTGTGAACCAAAGGGTCGCTGGTTCGATTCCCCAGTCAGGATACATGCTTCGGTTCCGGGCCAGATGCCCAGTAGGGGGTGCATGAGAGGCAACCACACATTGATGTTTCTCTCCCTCTCTTTCTCTCTCCCTTCCCCTCCATCTAAAAATAAAATAAAAATCTTTTTAAAAAATAAATTAAAAGAATAAAATAAAATGGATGGTGAAATAAAGAGCTTCACAGACAAAAGAAGGCTAAAAGAGTACATCTCCAACAAGACAGCACTGCAGGAGATACTAAAGGGATTGCTATAAAAATAGAAGAAAGAGAGAGAGATAGGGTGGGAGGAAGAGAGAAAAACACAAGTATGGAAAAAATGGCAATGAATAAGTACTTATCAATAATAACCTTAAATGTAAATGGATTAAATGTTCCAGTCAAAAGACATAGGGTAACTGAGAGGATAAAACACAACTTGGAACCCGCATATATGCTGTCTATAAGAGACCCACCTTGGAAAAAAAGATCTACACAAGCTGAGAGTGAAGGGATGGGAAAAAAATTCCCAACAAACAGACATGAAAAGAAAGCTGGGGTAGCTATACTTATATAAGACAAAAGAGGTTTCAAAATAAATCCATAAAAAGGGACAAAGCAGGTCACTGCCTAATACTTAAAGGGATAATCCAGCAGCAGGATATAGACCTTGTAAACATATACACATCTAACATAGGAGTACCTAAATATATAAAGAAAATCTTGGGGGACTTCAAAAAAGATATTGACAACAACATAGTCATTTTAGGGAATTTTAACACCCCACTGACAACAATGGATAGATCTTCCAAACAAAAATTCAGCAAGGATATTGTGGAACAGGATCACACTTTAAATCAAATGGACTTAATTGATATATTCAGAAGCTGTCATTCCAAAGAAGCAAAATATACATTCTTTTCAAAGGCATATGGAACATTTTCAAAAACAGACCACATGGTAGGACACAAAACAAGCCTCAACAGGTACAAGGCAATTAAAATCAAATCAAGCATGTGCTCAGATCGCAATGGATTGAAACTAGAAACCAACCTCAAGGAAATGACAAAAACATTCATATACATAAAGACTGAATAACATGTTATCATGCAATGCATGGATCTACAATGAGATCATGGAAAAAGTCAAAAACTATCTGGAAACAAATGAAAATGAACACACTACAACAGAAAACCTATGGAAAACAATGAAGGCAATCTTGAGAGAAGAATTTATAGAAATATGGGCTTACCTAGAAAAGACAGAAAAGAACCAAATAAACAACCTAAACTTACATCTAAAAGAACTAGAGGGACAACAACAAACAAAGCCCAGAGTGAGAAAAAAGAAGGAAATAATCAAAATCAGGGGATAATTTAATGGCATGGAGACTAAAAGAATGACTCAAAGGATCAATAAATCCAGGAAATGGTTCTTGTAAAAAATAAATAAAATAGACAAATCTTTAACCAGATTCATCAAGAAAAAAGGGAGAGGACCCAAATAAATAAAATCAGAAATGAAAGAGGAGAGATTACAACTGACTACAGTAATACAAAGGATTGTAAGAAATTACTATGAACAACCATATGCCAGGAAACTTGATAACCTGGGTGGAATAGACAAATTTCTAGAAACATACAACCTTCCAGAACTGAATCAAGAAAAAGTAGAAAGCCTGAATAGACCAATAACTACAAGTGAAATTGAAGAGGTAATTCAAAAACTCCCAGCACACAAAAGCTCTGGACTGGATAGCTTTACAGGTGAATTTTACCAGATATTTAAGGAAGGACTAATTCCTATGCTTCTCAAAGTATTCTAAAAAAGTCAAGATGAAGAAAGATTCCCAAACCCTTTTTACAAAGTCAGTATCATCATAATTCCAACACCAGGTAAAGATACAACAAAAAAAGAAAACTACAGGCTAATATCTCTGATGAATATAGATGCTAAAATCCTCAACAAAATACTGGTAATCCAGATTCAGAAATACGTTAAAAAGATCATATATAATCATCAAGTGGGATTCATCCCAGGGATGCAAGGATGGTATAATATTTGCAAATCAATAAACATAATATATCACATAAACAAAGTGAAAGACAAAAATCACATGATCACATCAATAGATGCTGAAAGCATTTGATAAAGTACAGCACCCACTTATAATAAAAGCACTCAGCAAAATGGGAGTAGAGGGAGCATACCTCAACATGATAGAGGCCATATATGAGAAAACTATAGTTAACATTATACTCAACCAGTAAAAATTAAAACTTTCCCCTTAAGATCAGGAACAAGACAAGGATGTCCACTCAAACCACTCTTATTCAGCATAGTCCTGGAAGTTCTACCAACCATGTTCAGACAAGAAAAAGAAATAAAAGGCACCCAAATTGAAAAGAAAGAAGTAAAAACTGTCAAATAACATGAGAGCGTACACAGGAAACCCTATCTTGTACATTAAAAAACTATTCAACCTAATTAAGCAAATTTGGCAAAATAGTGGGATACAAACTCAATATTCAGAAATCAATGGCATTTTGGTACACCAACAATGAGATGTCAGAAACAGGAACTAGGGAAAAATCACATTTACTATAGCAACAAGAAAAATAAAATACCTAAAAATAAATTTAACCAAGGAGGTAAAAACCCTGTACCCAGAAAACTGAGAAAAAAATTGAGGCAGATACAAATAAGTGGAAGCATATACTGTGTTCATGAGTTGGAAGAATTAACATCATTAAAAAGTCCACACTACCCAAAGCAATCTACAGGTTCAATGCAATTCCTATTAAAATACCAATGGCATATTTCACAGATCTAGAACAAATATTTCAAAAATGTATATGGAACCAAAAAAGACCCTGAATAGCCTTAACAATCTTAAGAAAGAAGAACAAAGTAGGAGGGATCACAAAACCCAATATTAAATTATACTGCAAGTCCACCGTAATTGAAAGAGTCTGGTACAAGCTTAAGAAGAGACACATAAATCAATGGATCAGAATAAAGAATGCAGAAATAAGCCCAAGTCTACATGGTCAATTAATATTTGACAAAGGGAGCAGGAGCATAAAATGGAGTAAAAACAACCTCTTCAATAAATGGTTTGAGGAGAACTGGACTGATACATACAAAAAAAAAAATGAGCTAGATCACCAACTTACACCATACACCAGAATAAACCCAAAATGGATAAAAGTCTTAAAAGTCATGACACCATAAAAGCCCCAGAGGATAACATCGGCAGGAAAATTTAAGATATCCCACATAGCAAAATTTTTGCCAATATATCTCCTAGGGCAAGGTGAATAAAGGAAAAAATAAACAAATGGGACTATATCAAACTGAAAACCTTCTGTATGGTTAAAGAAACCATAATCAAAATGAAAAGGGAATCAACTGTATGGGAGAACATATTTGCCAATGATACATTGGACAATGATATGCAAAGAACTCACATGACTCCACACCAGGAAGACAAACAATGTAATTTAAAAAATGGGTAAAGGACCTGAACAGACACTTCTCCAAGGACATACAGAGAGCCCAAAGGCATATGAAAAGGTGTTCAATATCACTAGCCATCAGAGAGATGAAAATTAAAACCACATTGAAGTATCAATCACCTCACACTTGTCAGAATGGCCATCATTAATAAATCAACAAACAACAAGTGCTGATGAGGATTTGGAAAAAAGGGAATCATAATGCACTGTTGGTGGGAATGCAGACTGAGGTAGCAACTGTGGAAAACAGTATGGAATTTCATTAAAAAACTAAAGATGGATTTGCCTTTTGAGCCAGTGATTCTGCTGCTGGCAATATAGCCTAAGAATCCAAAGTCACCAACTCAGAAGAACTTATGTACCCCTATGATCACAGCAGCACTATTTACAATAGCCAACTGTTGGAAACAGCCTAAGTGCCCATCAGTAAATGACTGGATCAAAAAACTGTGGTACATTTATACAATAGAATACTAAGCAGCAGAAAGAAAGAAGGAGCTCCTACCTTTTGCGACATCATGGATGAGACTGCAGATTATGCAAAGTGAAATAACCCAGCCAGTAAAAGACAAATGCCACATGATCTTACATATAACAGAAATCTAGTGAATAATATAAACTAATGAACAAGATAGAACCACAGGCAAGGAAACGTTGATCAGAATGAAAGTTACCAGAGGGAGCGGAAGAGATAATGGTGTAAAGAAGGGGAAGAAACTAGACAAATAACATGTATGAATGATGCACCGACTTGGACAAGAGTGCGGGAATTGATTGTGGGAGTGGGAGGTGGGTTGGGCAGAGGAGGCCAAAGAGGGAAAAATTGAGACAACTGTAATAAAATAACAATAAAATGATAAAATGAAATAAAATTTACTATTTTGTGCATTTTTAATTGTACTATTCAGTAGTATTTACACTCATATTGTGCAACTATCACTACCATCCACCCCAAAAACTCTTTACATCTTTCAAAACTGAAACTCATTATCCATTAAACAATAATTCCTTTTCCTCTCCTCCCCTGACAACCACCATTTTACCTTCTATTAGTTTGACTACTCTGGGTACCTCATAAAATCATACAGTATTTGTCTTTTTAGAAATGCTTATTTCACTTAGCATAATGTCTTCTAATTTCATCTATATTGTTGCACATGTCAAAATTTTCTTTTTTTAAAGCTTAATAGTATCCCATTGTATGCTTTGTTTATCCATTCATTTGTTAGTAGACACTTGGGTTGATTCCACCTTTTGGCTAGTGTGAGTAATGCTGCTATAAATATGAATATGCTAATGTCTCTTTGAGACCCTACTTTCAATTATTTTGCTGGAATTGCTGAATCATATAGTAATTATGTATTTAATATTTTGAGGAATTCCCCACACAGTTTTCCATAGTATTGGCACCCTTTTACATTCCCACTAACAATGCACCAGGATTCCATTTGCCTCTTATCCTCACCAACACTGGCCTTTTCTGGGTTTTTTTTTTTTTAATAGTAGTCTAGTTATATTGACGAGTGTGGAATTGTAGCTTGTCAGGGCCTTGATTTTCACTTTTCTAATGATTAAGGATGTTGAGCACCTTTTCTTGTGCTTACTGACCATTTGTATATGTTCCTTGGTGAAATATCTACTCAAGTGTGTAGCCCATTTTTAAATGGATTTTTGATGTTGTTATTGCTTTAGTGGTTGATTTTTATGGATTTTCTATATATTCTGGATATTAATCCCTTGGTAGAGATGTTATTTGAAAGTATTTTCTGCCATTCTGTACACTGCCTTTTATTCTGTTGATAGTGTCATTTGATGCACAAAAGTTTTTAATTTTGATGAAGCCCAATTCATCTATATTTTGTTTTGTTGCCTGTCTCTTTGGGGTCTTATCCAAGAAATAATTGCATAATTCAATGTCATAAAGATATTCTCTCCTCTCAGAATTTTATACTTTTAGCTGGTACATTTAGGTCTCTGATCCACTTTGGGTTAATTTTTTTATATGGTATAAGGTAAGGAACCAACTTCGCTCTGTTACACAAGGGTGTCAAGTTTTCCCAGCATCATTTGTTGAAAAGGTTGTTCTTTCCCCATTGAATGCTATTTGTACCCTTTCAAATATCATCTGATCATATGTGAGTGTCTATTCTCAGCTATTTTATTCCATTAGTCTGTACATTTGTCTTTTATGCTAGTACACTCAATTTTGATTATTGCAGTTTCATAGTAAGTTTTGAAGTCAAGACGTGTGAGTATTTCAACTTATTTCCTCTTTTTCAAGATTATTTTGGCTATTCATGCTTCCTTGAGATTTAATATAAATTTTTAAATGTGTTTCCCTAATTCTGAAAAAAAAATATTGAGATCGTATTGAATCTGTACATTACTTTGGATAGAATTCACATCATAATAATATTAAGCCATTCAATCAGTGAAATAGGGATGGTTTTCTACTTATTTGGTTTTCTAATTTCTTTTAATAATGTCTTGTAGTTTTTATTGTACAAGTCTTTTTCTTCCTTGGTTCAGTTAATTTTCAAGTGTCTTATTTATTTTTTGATGCTATTGTAAGAGAAATTGTTTTCTTAATTTCTTTTTAGAATTATCCTTTTATAAAGACTGTATAGAAATGCAACCAATTTTTGTATGGTGCTTTTGTGTTCTACTATTTTGTTGAATTTATTAGTTCTAAGAGTTTTTACTGGTACCCTTTTATTTTTAACATATTTTATTGATTATGCTATTACACTTGTCCCATTTTTTCTCCCCTTTATTTCACTCTACCCTGAACCACACTTCCTGCCAGCATTCCCCTCTCAGTTCACGTCTATGGGTTGGGCATATAAGTTCTCTGACTTCTCCCTTTCCTATACTATTCTTAATCTCCCCCTGTCTATTTTGTACCTACCATTTATGCTTCTTGTTCCTTATACCTTTAACCCCATTTTCACCCTCCCCCCCCACCGCTGATAACCGTCCATATGATCTCCATTTCTGTGATTCTGTTCCTGTTCTAGTTGTTTGCTTGTTTTGTTTTTGTTTTTATTGTTTTAGGTTCAGTTGTTGATAGTTGTGAGTTTGTTGTCATTTACTGTTCATATTTTTGATCACCTCCTTTTTATTAGATAAGTTCCTTTAACATTTCCTATAGTAAGGGCTTGGTGATGATGAACTCCTTTAACTTTACTTTATCTGGGAAGCACTTTATCTACTCTTCCATTCTAAATGACAGCTTTGCCAGATAGAATATTCTTGGATGTACGCCCTTGTCTTTCATGACTTCGAATACTGCTTTCCAGCCCCTTCTTACCTGGAAGGTTTCTTTTGAGAAAGCAGCTGATAGTCTTATGGGAACTCCTTTGTAGGTAACTCTCTCCTTTTCTCTTGCTGCTTTTAAGATTCTCCCCTTATCTTTAATCTTGGGTAATGTAATTATGATGTGCCTTGGTGTGTGCTTCCTTCGGTCCACTTCTTTGGGACTCTCTGAGCTTCCTGGACTTCCTGAAAGTCTATTTCTTTTGCCAGGTTGGGGAAATTCTCCTTCATTATTTTTTCAATGAAGTTTTCACTTTCTTCCTCTTCCTCTTCTCCTTCTGACACCCCTATGATTCGGATGTTGGGATGTTTAAAGTTGGCCCAGAGGTTCCTAAGCATCTCCTCATTTTTTTGAATTCTTGTTTCTTCATTCTGTTCTGATTGAACATTTCTTTCTACTTCCTGATCCAAATTGATGATCTGAGTCCAGGTTTCCTTCCCTTAACTGTTGGAATATACAGTTGGAACTGTTGGTTCCCTGTATATTTTGTTTTATTTCATTTTGCATAGCCTTTACTTTTTTTTCCATTTGCAGTGCAACCATTCTCCAGCATTTCTGTGAGCATCCAGATTACCAGCGTTTTGAACTCTGCATCTGTTAGGTTGGCTATCTCTTCATCACTTAGTTCTGTTTTTAGAGCTTTGATCTGTTCTTTCGTTTAGCCCATATTCCTTTTTTACCTCCACATGCTTACCACGTTGTGAGAGGTAGAGCCTTAGATATTCACCAGCGTGGGACAACCCTCATCACTGCCTTATGGCACCGTATGTGGGGGAGGGGTCTGACATGGAACAGTGCCGCTTGCTTGGCTCTTGGCCCACTCTCAGTCACTGTTCCTGCTACCCACAAGCAAATTGGGCCCTTCTGGTGCTGATTCTCAGGTGAGTGGTTTTGTGTACATTCTAGGGCCCTGTGGGTCTCTCAAATGAACTCTCCCATGAGACTGGCAGTTTCTCCTGCTGCTACAAACCCCGCAGGTTTTTACTGGGAGAGGTTTTGAGGCTTTCTATTCCCACACTGGAACCCTGGGTTGCACAGTCTCTCTCACTCCCCAGTTGTTCCTACCAGTTTATCTGCACGCAAATGTGGGACAGCCTGGTCTGCCAGCCACTGTCTTGCCATGCATCCTCTCTGGCCCTGCTGCCCGTGTCCACCCCTCCTACCAGTCTGAATGAATGTTTATTCTTTATCTCTTTGGTTGTCAGACTTCCATACTATTTGATTTTCTGGCAGTTCTGATTATTTTTTGTTTTTAAATTTGTTGTTGTCCTACTTTTGGTGTGTAAGGAGACAAAGTGTATCTACCTCTGCCTCCATCTTGGCCGGAAGTCTTTTTGTGATATCTTTAGAGCAGAATCTTTTCCACTATAAGACCATATCAACTGGGAATGAAATAATTTTACTTCTTCCTTTCCAAATGAGTGTCTTTTTTTTTCTTTCTCTCTTTTTTTTTTTTTATTGTTCAAGCACAGTTGTCTCCATTTTACCCCCATATGTCTTTTATTTCATTTTCTTGCCTAATTGCTCTGGGTATAAGTTCCAGTAGTATATTAAATAAAGTGGAAAAATTGGGCATTCCTTATCTTGTTCCTGATCTTACAGGATTAGCTAACTGCCTTTCACTATTGAATATGATGTTAGCTATGAGTTTTCCATGTATGGTTTTTATTAGTTTGCAATAGTTTCTTTATATTCCTACTTTGTTGGGTTTTTGTGTGTGTGTGTGTGATGAAAATATATTGAATTTTGTCGAACAGGATTCTTTTAGCATTAATTAAGATGATTATGTTTTTTGTTTTTTCCTTCATTCTGTCAGTGCGGTGTATTATACTGATCAAGTAATATGTTGGATTCCAGGCATGAATCCCATTTGACCATGCTGTATACTCCTTTTAATATGCTGCTGAATTCAGCTTGCTAGCATTTTCTTGAGGATTTGAGTTTTTTCTAATTTTTGTATCATTGTTTTTAATTTAAATTACATTTTATTGTTTATGCAATTACAGTTGTCACAGTTTTCCCCATCGCCCCTATTCACCCTAACCCATCCTTGCTCAGGCAGTCCCCACACCATTGTACATGTCCATCAGTCATGCATATATCTTTTTTGGCTACTTTATGCTCAATGCTCTTTTTTACATCCCCATGACTATTCTGTAACAACAAATTGTGCTTCTTAATCACTTCACCTTTTACACCCATCCTTTGTATCCCTCCCATCTGTCAACCACCAAAGTATTCTCTGTATCTATGATTCTGTTTCTGTTTTGCTTGGTTTTTTTGTTTGTTTGTTTTTTAGATTCAACTGTTGATAGATATGTATTTATAGCCATTTTATTGTTTAAATTTTTTATTGCTGTCTTCTTAGGGAAGACTCTTTAACATTCCATAAAATTCTGGTTTAGTGGTGATGAACTCCTTCAGATTTTTCTTGTCTGAGAAGCTCTTTATCTGCCCTTCAATTCTAAATGATAGTTTTGCTGGGTAATCTTCAAGTAGGTCCTTGCTTTTCATCACTTTGAATATCTTGTGCCAGTCCCTTCTGGCCTGCAAAATTGCTTTTGAGAAATCAGTTGACAGTCTTATGAAAGCTTCCTTGTAGGTACCTAAGTGCTTTTTTCTTGCTGCTTTTAAGATTCTCTCTTTGTATTTAATCTTTGGCATTTTAATTATGATGTGCCCTGGTGTGGTCCTTTTTGGTTCACCTTGTTTAGGACCTGTACTTCCTGGATTTGTATGTCTATTTCCTTCACCAAGTTAGGGAAGTTTTCTGTCATTTTTTTGAAATAGATTTTCAATTTTTTGCTGTTTCTCTTCTCCCTCCAGCACCCCCATGATGTGAATATTAGTATGCTTGAAATTGTCCCAAAGTCTCCTTATACTATCCTCATTTTTTTAGGTTATTTTTTCTTGCTGTTCAGATTGGGTGCTTTTTGCATCCATATATTCCAAATCGCTGATTTCAATCTCAGTTTCATCCACCGTACTGTTGATTCCCTATAAAGTATCCTTCATTTCAGTAGTGTATCCTTCATTTTTGACTGGTTCTTTTTATGGTTTCCATGATGTCATTTTTATGCTGTTGAAGTTCTCTTTGAGTTCATTTGCCCTTCCCCTAAGTTCACTGAACATTCTTATAACAAGTGTTTTGAAATCTACATCTTGGGGATTGCTTGTCTTCATTTTGTTTAGTTCTTTTTCTTGAGCTTTTGTTCTATTCATTCATTTGGGCCATGTTTATTTGTCTCCTCGTTTTTGGTAGCCTCCTCATGTCTATTTCTATGTATTAAGTAGAGCTTCTATGACTCCCTTGTTTGGTAGAGTGGCCTAATGTAGTAGGTGTTTTGTAAGTTCACTGGCACAGCCTCCCATATCACTCAAACTGGGTACTCAAGGTGTGCCCACCGTGTGGATTGTGTATACCCTCCTTTTGTAGTTGAGCCTTGATTGCTGTTGTCAGGTCAATGGGAGGAATTTACCCAGACCGATAAGCTTTGAGGACTGGCTATGACCACTGACCAACTTCTGACCACCATGGAAGATCAGCTGTGCAGGGCTTACAGAGCAGGACTTACATCAGCAGAACTCTGGTGCCCTCTTAGTCTGCTCCTTGAGCGTATCACTTATGGAAGTGGTTGGGCAGTGGTACTTCAATGTGGTCTACATCTGTCCACTAGGTGTGCCGGCTCTGGGGCCTCCTGGGAGGTGCAAACCAAAGTCAGCCCCCACCTGTTTTCTACCCAGGTCCACCTGACGTAAGCTATAAAGTGATCTGCAGTTGGATGCCTCTTGTGCTGGGCTTGGAGGTGCCCAAGTGAGGCCAAACTGCAAACCAAGCCAGTTGCTGCTAGTGCGGGACCTGGGGCCACTTAGCAAGAGTTACTGGGCTCACTGAGGCTAGATGCTGCTTTTTTGAGAGAATTTAGGAAAATCTGAAGCATAAGCCAAGACACATCATTCATATGGAAAAATCACTGCAAAAAGAACTTGGGTGGGCCCAAAAGTTGTGTGAGGTAGAACCTCAGGAAATCACCAGGGCGAGGCAAATGGTGTGAGTGATGCTGATGGAGTTTTCAGATATGGCTCCAATTGCTGGTTCTGTGGCTCTGTGAGGTCAGGGCTCAGAAAAAGAACAATGACCTCTGCCAGCACTTCTGTCTGGGAGAAAACTGACCCCCTATTCTCTCCCTAAAGCTAGATACTTCAGTTCCTTCCTGTATGCCTCTTGTGCTCTTTAAGGTTCCAGTCTCTGGGCTGGAGCTCAGAGGCAGTTAGTCCAAGTAAGTCCATGTCTGAGCCCTTTAAGAGGAATTCCTGGGGTCCAGCAATTTGTCTTCTGCAGCCTCAATCCCCACTGGTTTCTATAGCCAGAAGCCAGGGGTATTGATCTTCCTGGCACTGGAACCCTAGGCTGCGGGGTGGGTGCCTGGTGGGGGTCTATGACCCCTTCTCCTTAGATATCCCTCCCAATTTTTATCTGTCACACCTGGGTGTAGGGCCAGCCTGTTCCATGCCTCCACTCCTCCTACTAGTCTTGATGTGGTTTCTTCTTTAATTCCATAGTTGTAAGACTACCATTCAGCTTTATTTCTGGTGGTTCTGAATAATGGTCGTTCTGTAGTTTAGTTGTAATTTTGATGTGGTTGCCTGAGGAAGCAAGCTATGTTTACCTATGCCACCATCTTCCCATAATTTGTTGAGAATTTTTGCATCAATGTTGAGAGGAATATTGGTGTGTAGTTTTCTTATAGTGTCTTTGTCATCTTTCTTATCAGGGCAATGCTGTCCTCAGAATGAATTAGGAAGTATTTCCTCCTTTTTAACTTATTGGGCATGTTTGAGAAGAATTGGTATTTGTTCTTTTTTAAGTGTTTGATAGAACTCACTAGTGATGCTATCAGATCCAGGGATTTTCTTTGTTGGGAGGCTTTGATTACTAATTTTATCTCATTATTAGTCATAGGTCCATTCAGATATTCTATTTCTTCACAATTCAGTTTTGTTAGTGTTCTACGTTTCTGGGAATTTGTCCATAATTTCTGGTTAGCCATCATTGTTCATAGTACTCTCTTACAAACCTTTTAATTTCTTTAGAATTAGCCATAATATCCCACTTTCATTTCTGATTTTATTAATTTGAGTCCTCTCTCTTTTTCTTATTTACTCTCTGTTTGTAATGTGTAAGTTTGCTTAAAACCAGTTCCATCAGTGGATGAGTGAGTAAGCAAGTGGGTGACTGAGTGAATGTGTCATATAATGCACCTCTTAATGCCCAATGCCCCCATGTATGGACATTGAAAAAAAGAGCTGAGGCTTGGAAAAAAAATAAATTTCTGAAAGTCGGTTTTTCTTAGAGACTTTTTTTTAACTTTTTTTTATTGTTGTTCAAGTACAGCTTTGTCCATTTTCCCCCACCGCTTGCCTCTCCCCTACCCTTGACCCCACCCCCCTTGACTTTGGCCATGAGTCCGCCATGTATGTTCCTTGACCACCCCTCTCCTGTTTCCCCCCATCATCCCCTCCCCCTTCTCCTCTGTTCACTGTCAGTTTGTTCTTCACTTCAATGTCTCTGGTTACATTTAACTTGCTTATTTGTTCTGTTGATTAGTCTCCATTTATAGGTGAAATCATATGGTATTTGTCTTTTACTGCCTGGCTTATTTCACTTAGTATAATGCTCTCCTGATCCATCCATGCTGTTGTGAATGATAGGAGCTCCTATTTAGAAGGTTCCACATCAGCCTCCAAAACCCAGTCTATTCTCAGCCTTATCTTTTTTTTTCTGGCTCTTTGAAAAGTTATACACAGTTCTGAGTTAGTTTCTCTGAGTAAAGGGAAGCACCTCCAATTAAGCACAGGTTGGAAAACTGACTTGGGAAAAAACAGCTTTTCTTCACACCTCTGTCCTCCCTGCACTGGGACTCACTGCTGCCTCAGCATGGCCAGAGCCTCCTTCTACCCTGGTGAACCTCACAGTGCAATCTTCACTTCTCTCCTCCAAACATAAGCTTCTGTGGCCCAGGCCGGGGTATTGCTTCAGGGACTGACTAATGCAATGAAGTTACCAGGTTAAGACCCTAATAAGCTGTAACAGCTTAATGAACTCTGATTCCCATAAAACACTTGAATTTTAATTTAGTTTGAGTCCATTAAGCCAAATGAGGAAACAACTGAGCTTCATGTGTCATGGTAGGTCAGTGGAGGAGGGATTTGGAATGCGGAAAAGACCTTCTTAATAATAGCCCTGATATTGAGCAACAGCTAACAAACTGGAGGTGTTGGAGAATCTGAGGAACATTAGCACCCAGCAAGGAGAAGGCTGGAAAGTGGAAGGAAGAGGGGTGGTGGAAGCAAAACTTTGGAGTAGCCTTTGACATACTACAAAATATTTCAAAAATTGGCTCATCCACCTTTTCACTCTCCTTCCAAAGATTTCAAATGTGGTCTTGACGTACATCAAGCTAGGTACATCAGCCCCATCTGGGAGTCATTGAAATAAGGTCTGACTTGGAGTGTGACCAACATTCTCAGTTTGTTTGGTTCATTCTTAATTTTATTGTAGAAAGTCCCTTTCCCCAGGAAACCATTCAGTTGTAGAAAAACTGGGATGGTTAATCACCCTAGATCTGAGAAACACATATGGGATGCCCACTAAACGCAGTCTTGCCTTTCCAGAGGTCAGCCTATCTCCCCCCTCACTCCAATCCTTATAGCTAATACTCCAGTACTGGCTTTTGCACAGCCAGTTGGATCAATTATATCAAAATACAACCTGACACAAGCTGGGCCAATCAGAGTCTGATTCCCATAAGCCAACGTTGGAATTCAGGGACAGCAACAACAACAACAATAGCAAAAGGAAGAAGAAGAAGCACATTACCCAAGTACTTGCCACATGCCAGGTTCTTTTCTAAATATTCCACATGTAGTAACTTATTTAACCCTCACACTAACCGAGGGAAGTAAATGCCATTGTTATTATCATTTCGTTGGTGAAGTTAGGTAACATGCTCTAGTAAATGGTAGGCCTGGGGTGGAAACCCAAGAAGTATGTTTCAAGGGCTTTTTCACTCTTAAATATTTAGTCCATCCAACTTGACCCTTCTATTCAATTTCTACTAGAGATATGCCTAGGAAATGAGTCAATTCTTGGTGGAGCAGTCAGTCATGTCTTTCCATGTCTCTGGAGGAACAGAGAAGGACAACATGTATAGGAGACCAAGACAGGCTCAAAGAGGACAGAGAGAGGAAGAGTCATATACCCCCAGGTCTGGAAGGTCCCTGGCACCTGGCCACATCCAGGCATGGTTCTGGACATGACTAAGCTTGGGCACACCTTCTGCCCCATGGTTCCATGAAGCACCCCTGAACGCTTACATTTGTGCTGAAGCTCATTGGACTAGGTTTCTGGTTCCGTAAACTGAGTATTCCAAAGCATGGTAATCCAGAGGAAACTAAAAATAAAACTGGCTGAGCTCAAATCCTGGCTACTTACTGCCTAGCTAAATATCCCTGGACAAGTTTTGTGACTACTTTCAGTCTTTAACATCTATCATCTCTCTAAAACAGAAGCACAATGCCACCCTCATACTGGTTCTTGGGAAGACTGAGTGAGATCAGTTCTGCAAAAGAGATGTTTGTATCTTTGTGAGCCATGTGTCAGGACCTCGTTTCTTCCCTGGTAGTGGAGAACTGTCCTTCTCTACTCTGGGCAAGAGACGACAAGGAGAGCCAAGGGTTTTCAAGCAGCAGTCTCTGATGGGAGATCCACCCAGTCCTCACCTCTTCCTGATATCCCAGAGGGAGAGCAGATTCCCTAGGGGTGGGATGGGATGACAGTGCTTTCATTTGATCACTACAGGACTGTAAAAGCTGAATTCTTTGTCCCAAATGGAGATGAGTACTTGCGGAAGACTGGAGAAAGGTTGATTACCAAGAGTCAAAACTGGAGCAAATACCAGCCTGTGTCCCACCCCTTCCCGCACCCCACAGTAAATGTTTCCAGCTGGACCATAGTGAGAGCTTGGCTCATGAGGAAGTTGTCCCTGGGATGTAGCGGGAACACACACACACAGAGAGAGAACGTAGGGGCCAGAGTGAAGGTCGAAGCCTTTAAAGTTAGATCCAGGGCAGTGATTCTCAAGGACAAGCAGCATTAGGAGCACCTGGAAATGTACTAGAAATGCAAACTTCCAGGTTTCCACCCCAGAACTGCTAGATCAGAACCCTGGGTGTAAGAATACAGTACTCTGTGTAGCCTTCAAGGTAATTGTGAGGCAAGCTCAAGTTTGAGAACCACTGATTGAGAATGTGGAATGAAAACAATGGCTTGTCTCTGAAAGGCAGAAATTCCCACACTCAAAGATCAGAACCACACAAGATCTCTGACTATGAGAACATCTGGAAGCTAATGGACAAAAGGCCAAGCTTATTGACCACAGCCTGTGACCACTCTAGCCCTATGTAAGCAATACCTGCATCAGCAGGAAGTGGGTAGCCCTCAGCCACAGACAGAGGCCTCCAGAGCATGGATCCTGGGCTTCATAGAGGACCGTGGCCTACAGACTTCCATGAGGCACTACAGAGGTTGTCAATGGGCTGGCTCTGAAACAAATCCCTCTCCACCCTGCCCAGCCCTGTGTACTGTGGGGCTGTGACAGCTGTGAACACATATCTGTGCTTTCCTTCTCCAACAGGTAAAATTTATGTTCTTAACATCTGTTCTGCTACCAGCCCACAATTGCACATCCGATGTGCCGGGCTGAATAGCAAGTCTTTCAGCCATGAGTGGCTGCAGAAGGCATTCCACGTAGACATGATGAATTACTGCCCAGATACTGAGATATTGGGACAGAGTGTCAGGGTTGATGACATTTCAGCAGTGTCTCCCTTTGAGGAGCTTCTGGTGGGTGTGAGCGCCTTTGAAGGCACAGGTAATGGGAATGTTGGTAGCCAAGGAAACAGACCCTAATGGATATTGACAGCTGCTTCTTCTATCCATTTTACCCTTGTTAACTAACTTACATGTAGATATCTATTATCGCCCCACCCCATGCTTCAAGGAAGCTGACCTGCTCCCCAGTTCTCAGGGAGAGGCAAATGATATGAAAGTACCCTCCTCATCCTCTTCAGTAACTAGTTCTGGAATTAGGTCCTGGCCAAAGAGTCTCCATACCAGCAGGGATAGGTGTATGGCCCAAGTCTGGAGAAAATCAGCTAGAGCCTTCTGGGCTAGTTTTCTTACCCTAAAAAAGAGCCATTGGAATTCTCCTTTGTCTCTCTTACATCACAATTTCCCACTCTCTTGGATCAATCTCATGAGCAAAAATCCCAAGATGTACAGGTATCACTCATTGACTTGGCTGGGCTTCTTCAAAAATAACTTGGCTTTGTTTGTATTTTTTTCCTTTATTTTTATTGTTGACACTATTACAGATGTCCCCATTTCCACCACCACCCCACCTGCATCCACTGAACCCCGGTCCCCCTTCGCTCTGGCCATCACCACACTGTTGTCTGTGCATACTGCGTTATGCACATATGTTCTTTGGCTAATCCATTCACCTTATTTCCCTCCTTCCCCCTCCCTTATGACAGCTTTCAATCTGTTCTATGTGCCTATGCTTCTGTTTCTAGTTTGTTCTGTTCATTAGATTCCACATACAAGTGAGATCATATGGTATTTGTCTGTCTCTGACTGACTTATTTCACTAAGCATAATAATCTCCAGGTCCATCCATGCTGTTGCAAAAGGTAAGAGTTCGATCTTTTTTACAGTCCATAGTTGACTTTAAAACTGCAGTTTAAATTCTCCCAGCTTCAGGAGGGAAATGCACATATGTACAGATGAGGGCTTGTAAATAGGCCTATGTCTTTTCCCACAGAGCCAGCTCCTGGATTTCAGCCTCTCCCTACACCTGCGTAATTCCTGGTGCCTGATGTCCAGGACTTGTGGGGACCTCGCCTGTGCAATAGGCACCTGAGAGGCAAGTAGGGGTCCTCCAGACCTATGGAACTCTTTGGAAGGATTCCCAACCCTTTCCATAGCTCCCAGGGTGGAGGAAGCCCCACCTTTTTTGAAAATTGTTACTGATTGAAGCTTTAAAGTGGTCACAGTCCAGTCAGTCTTCGTTTGGACCTGCTACCGATAAAGTCTCAGACACCTTCAACCATCCAGACATCAAAGTGTCTCTCACAGAAAGGACCCTGAACCAGGAAGCCAGGCTTCACTAAGGCAAGAAGTCCAGCCCCCAGTCCCCAGCCCCCGCAGAGGCCCTATCTGCCTACTTTCTGGTGGGTGGAAATCTGGGGATCCTTATGTAATGTATAGAGGTACTTTTGGTCAATTATGAATGTCCAGTTAGTTGTAATTTTTTTAAAAAAGAAAACAGAATATGCTATGGTGCTAATATCATACTTGACCATGATCTTGATCCTGCAATTAAGCCTAACCTTGATTCTGAACATGACCCTTACCTTGAAAAGGACCTTGCTTTGACATTCACCCTAATACTGACCCTGCACCTTATTCTTAACCTGATTCTGAGCCTGACATTCACCATGACACTGACATCACATGTGATCTTGACCTTCACTTTAACTTTGACTTTGACCTTAAACCTGCTCTCATCCTGAACCTGATTACTATCCACACTCTGACTTGGACCCTGACCCTCACAGGAATCCTCATATTGCCTAATAAGTTGAATCTACCTTTGACCATTTTGCTCAAACTGACCTTGACCCCAGCACTGACACTGATTCTTTCATCCTTAAGCACTCATCCTGACCCTGACCCACGTCATGAAACTTACCTAACCCTGACACTCATCCTGATGCTTACTTTCACACTAACCTTGGCTTTAAGTGTGACCTGAATCCTGGGACTGACTGATACATAGAAGCTGACCTGGAACCTGAACCTGACACTAAATTAGCCCAGTCACTCTCATCCTCTTTTACACCCTGACCCTGAGCCTAATCTTAACCTGATTCTGACCCTAACTCTCACCTTCACACTGAATTTTCCCAGCCCTCGAACCTGATTTTAATTCTTGTATTAGTTTTCTATTGTTGACATAATGAAGTAGCATAAATGGAGTGGCTTAAAGCAACGCAAGTTTATTTCAAGTTTTTTATGTCAGACATCAGACCTGGGTCTCACTGCACTTAAACCAAGGTGTGGGCAGGGCTGTATTCTTTTCTGGAGGCTTTAAAGGTGCTGGAAGGGACCATGAACAAAGGAATGCAGGTGGCCACTAGAATGTGGGAAAGGCAAGGAAAGGGGTTCTCTTCCAGAGACTTCTCATCTGTCAAACTAGGTGTTTTGTCACAAAAGGATTTATTTGTGAAAAAGAAAGGATTGCAATCCAGTAAATAAAGGCATGGAAGCCAGGTATATAAGCTAAACCAGATAAAGATGGAGGACTTACTAGAAATAGGGGGAGAGGAAGTTAAGGGGAGGGACTGTTACGACCAGAGCTATGTTGTAAAACTAGTTCTTCACTGAAGGGCTCTCGAGTGACAAAATGTGTGACTGCTTCTCCCACAGGCTCCTCAGATTTCTGTCCAGGTTAAGGTCTCTGTCATAAATTTTAACAGCTCCCAGGAGAAATCTAGCCCAGCTGACCCATGCTAGACTTCTGAGCTTCACAACTGTGAGAAAATAATTTTAAGACACTAAGTTTGTAGCAATTTGTTAGAGCACCAAACAAAATGAATATAGTTCTCAATCTTCATTGTTTTTAATTTTTACATTTTTATTGTGTTTTTTTTTTACATTATATTTTAGTCCCCTTATACCCCAGTCCCCCTGGGAATCATCACACTGTTGTCCACGTCCATGAGTCTTTTTTCCTTTTTGCTCAATCCCTCCATCCACTATCCTTCCCAGCCCACCACTAGCTGTCATCCTGCTCTCCAACTATCAGTCTGTCCCCATTTTTCTTGTTAGCTCGGTTTGTTCTTTATGTGAAATCATATGGTATTTGTCTTTCTCTGACTTGCTTATTTCACTTAGCATAGTGTTCTCCAGGTCCATCCATACTGTTGCAAAGGGTAAAATTTTCTTCTTTGTTACAGCCATGTGGTATTCCATTGTGTAAATGCCCCATAGTTGTTTTAGCTACTCATCTATTGATGGACACTTGGCCTACTTCCATATTGTGCTGATTGTAAATAATGCTGCGATGAACATAGGTATGCTTATGTTCTTTCAAATTATGTTTTGGGTTTGTTCATATATATTCCCAGAAGTGGGACTGCTGGGTCAAAAGACAGATCCATTTTTAATTTCCTGAGGTGTCTGCATATTGCTTCCCACAGTGGCTGCTCCAGTCTGCATTCCCACCAACAGTGCAATAGGGTTCTCCTTTCTCCACATCCTCTCCAGCACCTGTTGTTTGTTGACTTATTAATGATAGCCATCCTGACGGGTGTGAGATTGTATCTCATGGTGGTTTTAATTTGATTTCTCTGATGATTAGTGACATTGAGCATCTTTTCAGATGTCTATTGACCATCTGTATGTCCTCCTTGGAGAAGTGTCTATTCAGGTCCTTAGCCCATATTTTAACTGGGTAGTTTGTTTTATTGATGTTGATTTTTGTAGTAGTTTGCAAATTTTGTACATTAACCCCTTATCAGATATATCGGCAAATATGTTCTCCCACTCTGTGGGTTGCCGTTTTATTTTGTTGATGATTTCCTTTGCTGTGCAAAATCTTCTTGGTTTTATGTAGTCCCATTTGTTTATTTTTTCATTTGTTTCCCTTGCCTGAAGAGATATATCTGATAAAATATTGCTATAAGCAATATCCCAGGTTTTGCTGCCTGTTTTCTTCTAGGGTTTTTATGGTTCCCAGTCTAACATTTAAATCTTTGATCCACTTTGAACTTATTCTTGTGTGTGGTATAAGAAGATGATCTACTTTCATTTTTCTGCATGTATGTGTCCAATTTTCCCAACACCATTTATTGACTAAACTATCTTTAGCTCACTGTATGTGCTTGTTTCCTTCTTCAATATTAATTGACAATAAAGGCATGGGTTTATTTTTGGTCTCTATATTCTGTTCCATTGATCAATGTGTCTGTTTTTATGCCAGTACCATGCTGCTTTGATTACTATGGCCCTATAGTACAGTTTGGTATTAGTAAAAAGTATTAGTCCTCCAACATTGTTCTCAGGATCACTGTTGCTACCCAGGACCTTTTGGGATTCCATATAAATTTTTGAAATATTGGTTATAGTTCTGTGAAATATGTCATTGGAATCTTGATAGGAACTGTGTTGAATCTATAGATTGCTTTAGGTAGTATGGACATTTTAATGATGTTAACTCTTCCTACCAATGAACATGGTATGAATTTCCACTTATTTGTATCTTCTTTAACTTCTTTCTTCAGTTTCTTATAATTTCCTGAGTATAGGCCTTTTACATCCTTGGTTAGGTTTATTCCTAGGTATTTTAACTTTCTGAAGCAACTGAGATAGGATTGTTTTCTTGATTTCCCTGTTAGTTCATTATTGGAGTAAAAAATTCAGTTGATTTCTGGATATTAATTTTGTATCATGCTACTTTGCTGAAATCATTTATCAGTTCTAGTGGTTTCTTGGCAGAATCTTTGGGGTTTTCTAAGTACTGAATCATGTCATCTGTGAATAAAGAAAGTTTTACTGCTTCTTTCTGATTGGGACGTCTTTTATTTCTTCTTCTTGTCTGATTGCTATGGCTAAGACTTCCAGGACAATGTTTAATAAGAGAGGTGAAAGCAGACATCTCTGTCTTATTCCCAATCTTAAAAGCAATGCTTATAGTTTTTGCCCATTGAGTATGATGCTGGGAGTGAGTTTATCATATATGGTATTTATTATGTTTAGGTATGATCCCTCTACTCCTACTTCGCTGAGAGTTTTTATGATAAATGGGTGCTATATTTTATCGAATGCTTTTTCTGCATCTATTGATATGATCATGTGGTTTTTATCCTTCGTTTTGCTTATGTGGTGAATCACATTTATTGATTTGGGGACGTTGTACCCACACTGCATTCCTGAAATAAATCCTACTTGCATGGTGTATGATCTTTCTGATGCCTTGCTGTATTCGATTTGCTAATGTTTTGTTGAGGATTTTAGCACCTATATTCATCAGAGATATTGGCCTATAATTTTATTTCTTTGCAATCACTATCTGGTTTTGGAATAGGATAATGCTGGCCTTGTAAAATGAGTTTGGGAGCCTTATATCCTCTTTTTATTTTATGAAATAGTTTGAGAAGGAGAGGTGTTAGTTCTTCTCAGAATGTTTTGTAAAATACCCCTGTAAAGCCATCCCATCCAGAGCTTTTGCTTGTTGGGAGCTTTTTTTATTACTGCTTCAATTTCACTAGGTGTAATCCATCTATTCAAATTCTCATGTTCTTCCAGATTTAGTTTTGGAAGATTGTATGTTTCTAGGAATTTATCCATTTCATCAGGGTTGTCTAGTTTGATAGCATATAGTTGTTCATAATATCTTCTACAATCCTTTGTATCTCTTTGGTGTCCATTATATTTCCTTTTTCATTTCTGAGTCTGTTTATTTGGGTCCTTTTTTTTCTTGATGAATCTGGTTAAAGGTTTGTCCGTCTTGCTTATCTTTTCAAAGAGCAAACTCTTGGATTAATTGATCTTTTATATTTTTTTAGACTCTATTTCATTTACTTCCACTCTGATCTTTATTATTTTTTCTCCTTTTACTTGTTTTGGGTTTTTGTTGTTTGTTTTCAAGTTACTGTAAGTGTAAATTTAGATCGTTTATTTGAGCCTTTTTTTTTTTTTTTTTTGGAGATAGGCCTGTATGCTATGAATTTCCCTCTTAAGATTGCTTTCCCAGTGTTCCACAGATTTAGGATTGTTATTCCTCATTTTCATTTGTTTCAAGGTATCTTTTGACTTCTTCCTTGATCTTGTTGTTGACTCATTTATTAAGAACATATTATTTAGCTCTCATGTCTTTGCATGTTTTTCCATGTTCTTCTTGTAACTGATTTCTAGTTTCACAGCATTGTGGTCAGTGAAAATGCTTGATATGATTTCAATCTTCTTAAATTTATCAAAACTTGTTTTGTGTTCTAACATGTGGTCTATCCTAATAAACCTTCCATGTGCACTTGAAAAGTATATATATTCTGCTGCTTTTGGATGAAATGCTCTGAAGATATCAATTAAATCCATTTGGTCTAGTGTGTCTTTTAAGACCACTGTCTCCTTGTTGATTTTCTGTCTGGAAGATCTATCCACTGAAGTCAATGGGGTGTTAAAATCCCCAACTATGACTGTATTTCTGTTGATCTCTCCCTTTATGTCCTTCAAGATTTGCTTTACATATTTAGGTGCTCCTATGTTGGGTGTGTAAATGTTTACTAGGGGCATATCCTCCTGTTGGATTGTTCCTTTTATCATTATGTTGTATCCTTCTTTGTCTCTTACTACAACCTTGGTTTTAAAGTCTATTTTGTCAGATATAAGCACTGCTACCCCAGCTTTTTTTTCCTTTTCCATTTGCCTGAAATATCTTTTTTCATCCCTTTACTTTTAGTCTGCGAGTATCTTTTGATCTGAGATGCATCTCTTGGAGGCAGCATATATATGGGTCTTGTTTTCTTATACATTCAACTACCTTATGTCTTTTGGTTGGGGTATTTAAGCCATTTACATGTAAGGTGATCATTGATAGATATGTATGTAGTGCCATTTTATTGTTAGACTGTTTCCTCTGGTTTTCTTTCTTTCTTTTTCTTCTTCTTCTTCTTCTTCTTAAAGCAAACCCTTTAACATTTGTTGCAGTACTGGTTTTGTATTTCCAAACTCCTTTAGCTTTTTCTTGTCTGGGAAGATCCTTATTTCTCCTTCAATTTTAATGATAACTTTGCTGGGTAAAGTAGCCCTGATTGTAACCCCTTGCTTTTCATCACCTTGAATATTTCATACCACTCCCTTCTGGCCCAAAACATTTTGATGAGTAATCAGATGACTGTCTAATTGGTGCTCCCTTGCAGATAACTACCTGCCTTTCTCTTGCAGCTTTTAGGATTCTCTCCTTGTCTTTAAGCCTTGTCATCTCATTATGATGTGTCTCAGTGTAGGCCTCTTTGGGCCTAACTTGTTTGGGATTGTCTGAGCTTCCTGGACTTGTGTGTCTTTTTCCTTCACCAGACTGGGGACATATTTGGTTGTCATTTCTTCAAATAGGTCCTCGATCCCTTGCTCACTCTCTTCTCCTTCTGGTATTCCCATGATGCCAATGTTGTTCCACTTCATGTTGTCCAATATGTTTCTTAAGCTCTCCTCATTTTTTTAAAGTTTTTTTTTCTTTTTGCTGCTCTTCCTGGGTGTTTTTCTTTTTTCCACCTTATCTTCCAAATCACTGATGCCATCTTCTGCTTCATCTTACCTACTGTTTGTTCCTTCTAGTGTATAATTTACTCAGATATTGCATTCTTTATTTCTAATTGGTCCTTTTTTATGCTGTCTATTTTTTTTTCCTGCTATTGAGTATCCTCATAATCATTACTCTAACCTTTTTATCTGGTAAATAGCTTGCTTCCATTATTTCTAGTTCTTCTGGAGAATTCTCTCATTCTTTCATTTGGGGTCTGTTTCTTTGTCTTCCTATTTTTGCTGCTTCATTGTATTTTCCACCTAAGTTGTTCACAAATCAGTCATTAAACGAATCAGTTGTTGAACTAATCAAGCTGTAATCAGTAGCCTAACTTAAGCTTCACAACATGGGGCAGAGTAATTCCTACAGGCTGGGATCTTGCTTCCCCTCAGTCTGTTACCACTTGGAGAGGAGTGCTCTGCCTGAGCAAGATGGCTTATGCAGTACAGGGAATGACTAAACACAGGGATCCTGGTGACTGTTATTTCAGTTCTCTCTCCAGAACTCCATCCCCAGACTCCCCGCAAGCATCTCTAGTCTACTCTGTCCTCCCTCCGCTGGAGCCCAGGGTAAGTGACTGCAAAAAAGATTTTGTGTGTTGTCCCTTTTAAATGCTCTCTGAGTCTCCAGTTCTCTCTCCCTGGCAGACAGAAACCCTGCCACATTTCACAGCTGAATGTTATCTGGGCTTCTTTCCAGCTTTGGTGCTGTATGTTGGGGCACCCGCCTTGGGGTTTAGACCCCACACATCTCAGGGGAACACCCCAGCTGCTGAAATAGCCCTCTGGATCTTCAGCTGCTATTGGTTGGAGCCCAGCCAGCCCTCTTGAATCGCTGTACTCCCTACCAGTCATGTTGTGGAGAAGTGGTTTCTTCTCTCTGTCCTTGGTGATAAGGCTTCTCTCCAGTTAATAGTGTTCACTTGGTTATTCAGGATGATTTCTCTACAATTTAGTTTAATTCCAGATTGGTCCTGGGAGGATGTTAGTTTAGCTTCTACTTACTCCTCTGCCATCTTGGATCTCCCCTTAATCTTTAATTCAGTAGTCAACCTTTAGATATCAACTTTAAAGTCACTTTTCTTTTACATTTCTAAAACCATGTAGAGTCCCACTCAGTAGAAACATCTATTCACAACAGCCATATTCTGACCCCCATCATACATGGTCACCTCTGTAGATTTCTTTATAACGCTGATTACAAACTCTAAGAGTAGAGTGACTTGGTGGATATTTATTTACTATCTGCCTCCAGATATCCCCCAGATAACAGGCTCTGTGAGGATGGTATGTGGCATGACACACATGTGCGCAGAACAGATATTGGAGAACCCCATTACAGGGCTCCACGTGGGCCTGTTGTTCCCAGCTTTCCCAAATGAAGCTTTCCTGTGGCTCTTCTGGTGCTGATGTCTGCTAATGTAGTCCCTAAAGAATGCATGGCCCAGCTTTCCAGGAGGCCAGAGGAAGAGAATTAATGGGAGGATTTGGGGTACTGGGCCAGCACAAAGAAGGTTATGGGTTCTGTGGGTTCTCACTTGTGCAGGCCCTGTCCTGGAAGGAACAGAGTGGACATTCCATGGGAAAACCTTCTCAGGTCCCTAGCTCCCTTCGGGCCTGTGGAATCAGTGGTGTTTTTGTAAATGTGTAACAGCTGGTTCTATGGGAGGAGGAAGGGAAACATTTGCTGATGTTTGTCCTGTAAATATTCCTACTTGGTGGATTTCAAGACACCAGTGATGTCCTTGAAAGTGAACTTAGGAACTCTGCAATGTTTTCTCTGATACCACCTAAGTCTCTAATTCTCTGAGTTTGCGACACTAACTAGGAACCCAACAATTTAATTATGTTCTGAGACTAACTACTTGGAGTTAGCGACAGACCTTGCAAGTTAAAGGACTCACTCCTACAAGACGGCCCACGCTACAGATGCCAGATGCAAATGGGCTACCCAGGCTCCCACACTACTATATGGCTGACTAAAAATTGAGGGTTCCCACATCCCCTCATTAGGTCACCCTGGTTTAGCATCCTGGCTTCATGTCATCCTGGCTCTACACTTTAAGGTCAGCAAATTTCCTGGAGCTGGGTTGCCTGAAGGTCAGAGTCTGTATCTTTTGAAGTTAATTCCTAGGATTCTTATAAAACCATGATGTTTATCTACACACTGTATATTAGTCAGAGTCAGCATTTACAGAAACAATATCAAAAGAATGGTGGGATGGGTTACAGTTTTCCATTGTTACCTTACTGAAGCCCTGAGTATGTGCAGAGCTCAGGGATTGCCTTCCCCAGAAGGCAGAGGGGCTGCCAGAGTGAGGGCCTCTGGTTATACGGTAGTGGACAGAGTTTCAGGGTTAGACTGACTGTGTCTGAGGTCTTGGCCCCACCAAGTCACTCTTCTCCACAAACTTCTGGAAAGACAGTAATGCCTGTCTTGGTAGCAGAATGCTCAGCTACCAGAAGCCACTGATGCATGCATTTCATTGTGTCAGATGAAAGTTGAAAACATTATGCTAAGTGAAATAAGCCAAGATGCAAAAGGACCAATACTATATAATTCCATTCCTATTAAGTATCTATATAAGATATAAAGAAAAATATAGATTACCAAGGTTACCAAAGGCTGGAGGAGGTTGAATGAGGACTTACTGTTTAATGGATACAGTTTTTGTTTCGGATGATGAACAAGTTATGGAAACAAACAGTGGGGATAGTTACACAACATTGTGAATATACTTAATGCAACAAATTAAAGTGGTTTAAGTGGTAAATTTTGTTATGCATTTTCTACAATAAAAGTTTAAGTGGATGAACACCCTTTTCTGCTAGAACAAGAAGTAGCCTTCTTTATCCATGTTGATACAATACACCGGAGGCTTTTTTTCACCCATCCCCCAAAGCCCCTCCCATCTGGCAACCGTCAAAATGTTCTCTGTATCTATGAGTCTGTTACTGGTCTGTTTGTTCATTTATTTTGTTTTTTAGATTCCACATACAAGTGAAATCACGTGGCATTTGTCTTTCTCTGTCTGACTTATTTTGCTCACCACAATACCTTCTAGGTCCATTTATGTTGTTGCAGATGGCAAGATTTTATTCTTTTTTTATAGCTGAGTCATATTCCATTTTATATATGCACCACTTCTTCTTTATCCATTCATTGATTGATGGGCACTTGGATTACTTCCATATCTCAGCTATTGTAAACAATGCTGAAGAGAACACAGAGATGCATATATCTTTTAGATTTAGTGTTTTGGATTTCTTCAGATAAATACCAAGAAGTGGAATTGCTGGGCTCGTCTTTGTTTCTTGTTATAGCCATTGTCCAAAGTCTATTTTGTCTGGAATAACTATTGCTACTTCGGCTTTTTTATTTCATTTCTATTTTCATGAACTATCTTATCCCATCCCTTTACTTTCAGTCTATGTGTGTTTTTCAATCTGAAGTGAGCATACTTATGAGTCTTTTTTTCACCTTTAGCGAGCATATGTATATTTAGAATTGCCACATTGCTCTGCTCTTCAGAAAGGTAAAAGACACAACATCATGTTGAACAAATCTACAACTGGAATTATTTTAAGGATATGTATTGTGTTATGATTGTGCTATCATTTGAAATTAATTTTTTTGTCCAAGTGCAATAAATATTCCAAGTAGTGAAAGACAAAGGCCTGAAACTAAGACTATTCTACCCAGCAAGGCTCCCAATTAAAATGGAAGGTGAAATAAGGAGTTTCCCAGACAAAAGAAGGCTAGAAGAATACACCTCCACCTAACCAGCCTTGCAAGATACACTAAAGGGACTGTGTGAGTCTTATTTTCTTAACCATTTAGTCACCATATGTCATTTTTTTAAATATTGAGTTTAGAAAGAGAGGACAGGAGAGAGAGGGAGAGAGAAACATCAATAGGCTACCTCCCATACGTGCCCCAACTAGGAATGGAACCCACAACCTAGGTATGTGCCCTGACTGGAAATGTTTCTTTGCCTACTCATTTTGGCTGTCTCCCTGTGTTTGTTTCTATGTATTAAGTAGAACCGTTATGTCTCTTGGGCTTGGTAGAGTGGCCTTATGTGGTTGGGGGCCTGTAGGTTCCAGTGGCACATCCCCTCTGATCACCTGAGCTGGGCACTCCAGGTGTGCCCCACTATATGGGCTGTGTACACCCTCCTGCTATGGTTGAACCTTGAATACTGCTGGCACCTCAATGGGAGGGTTTTATCACCAGGCTGATTGCTTGCAAGGTCTGGCTGCAAACACCATGGAAATCAGCTATGCATTGGGCCAGCCCCATGGAACAGAACTTAATTCAGTGACTGCTGAGACTGCACCTTGAGTGTGTTTCTTAAACAAGGTGGTTGTGTGGTGCTTCTTCCTGGTCTGAAGCAGTGCACTGGGAACACTGGCTCTGAGGCCTCTCAGGAGGTGTAGACCAAGTCCAGCTGTCCGCTGTGCCCTGCCTGGGGCCACCTAACATAAGCTACAAAGAGATATGCAGGTGGTTGCTACTCATGTTGGACTTGGAGGTGCCCAGGAGAGGCCAAGTTGCAAACCAAGGCCACCTACCACTAGGGCCAGTCCTGGGGCCACTTAATGAGGAGTATGAGTATGGGGCATGCTGAGGTCAGATGCTGCTTGTTTAAGAGATTTTAAGAAAATCTGAAGCATGAGCCAAGACAGGATGTTTGTATGGAAAAGTCACTGGAAATGCCTTGGTAGACCCAAACGTTAGGTGGAGCAAGGTCTCAGAATCAATAGGGCAGGGTGAACAGTGTTAGTCAGGTTGATGGAGTCTCGGGTATGTTGCCTGCCTGCTAGCTCTGTGGGGAAAGGTCTCAGGAAAGGAACAATTGCCTCTACCAGCACTTCTATCTGAGAGAAAGCTGCCCTTCCAGCTCTCACCCCAATACCAGGCACTTCAGTTTCTCCCCGTGTATTCCTGGTGCCTCCACACTGGAGCCAGTGAGTTCAAGTAAGTCAACATGCAGGTCCTTTAAGAGGAGCACCCAGGACTCCAGAAGCCCTCCATCTCACTCAACCACAATCTCCACTGGTTTTCAGAGCCAGAAGTTATGGGGACTTCTCTCCCTGGCATGGGAACCCTGAGCTACGGGGTCTGGTGTGGGGCTGGGACCCCTCTCTCCTCAAGGGGGACCTCTGCTAGTGTGGGACCAGCTTGTTTGACATTACCACCCCTCCTACCTGTCTTGATGGGGCTTATTTTTTATATCCTTAGTTGTAGGGCTTCCATTCAGCCATATTTCTGGCAGTTCTGAATGATAGTTGTAATTTTGATGTGGTTCTGGGAGGATTTCAGTACTGCATTTACCTATGCCGTTATCTTTACTGGAAGATCCATAGGATTTTTTTTTAATTGAGGTATATTTGACCATTAAGAATTATAATATTTAAGGTGTACAATTTTATGGTTTGATATACATCACGTTGTGTAATAATCACCACGTTCAAGTAAATACCCGTTTCTTCAGATATTTACCTTTTGTGTGTGAGTGTAGTGAGAACACTTAAAATCTACCTTCTTAGCAAATTTTCAGTATATAATAAATTACTGTTAATTATAATCACATTGTTCTGCCTTAGATCTCCAGTATTTATTCCTCTTTCATAACTAGAACTTTGTAACCCTGGACCAAGAGCTCCCCATTCCCCTCCCCTTGCCTCTGGTAATGATTATTCTATGCTCTGTTTCTATGAGTTCAACTATTTTAGGCTCCACATAAAAGTGAGATCATGTAACACGTGTCATTCTGTATCTGGATCATTTCACTTAGCACACTGTCCTCCAGGTTCAGCCACCTTGTCCCAAAAGGCTGGATTTTCTTTTCATGGCTGAGTAATATTTCATTGTATATATGTACCAGATTATCTTTATCCATTCATCTCTTGACAAACATCTAGGTTGTTTCTGTGTCATAGCTATTGTGAATGATGCTGCAATACCCGAGAACACCAATAATCTGCTAGAGGTGCTGATTTCATTTCCTGCGGGTAAATACCCAGAAGAGTTATTGCTGGGTTACATGGTAGTTCTAGTCTTAATTTTCTGAGGAACTTCCATATGGTTTTCCACAGTAACAGCACCAATCTATATTCCCACCAGCAGTGCACAAGTGTTCCTTTTTCTCTGAAGTGAGCATTTTCAATTTAGGAAGATTTCAGTGAGGCCTCCACAGTACCTCCTGGCTGGTTCCTCCTGGGTCTGCACAGTAGACCTCCCAGCATCACTACCTCAGAAGAGATCTGGGAGAACATGGGAACTTTATTCTTCGGAGGGAAGCTGAGGCTTAGGGGATCTGATGCAGGACCTGTGCAGGGATGTGCAGGGAGGCATCACCACTGCCTTCAGTGCAGCTCCTCTTAGGGCCCTGGAGGATGCTGACACAGCTGGGCTCCATCTCCAGAGCAGTATCTAGGGAGTTTGGCTTCATCAGTTTATTCCAGGCAGGTGGTTGTGGTCTTAGTGAAGCCCCACCACAGATCTCTGGGAGCGCAGTCCCATGTCCACTTTGGCCTGGCTTCTCCACGCCAAAGGATACCTGCTCCCAGATGTACAGCTGCTGCCCTGAATATACCTGCTTCACATGCTTTTCAAGTGGGAAACCTATAAATTGGGCATTCCTCAGTAAATTAAAGTTACTATTTTATTTTTACCTCCTTTATGCCATTATTTTAGCCAAACATGTTACTTGCACATGAAGGACTGTGGTTCTAGGAATAGAGAACAGTGGTTTCACAGCTTTTTTCTCTTCCTGCCCCTACCACCTGATAGTGAACTAAAAATAAATTGGAAACTCATATTGTGTATCTTTTGCTGCATCTAGAGAGACATTAGTATTCACAATCAAGCATAGAAAAAAAACATGTACATCTAGAATATAATTTCCAGTTGTCACCTGTAAGTATAAAACAGTAAATGCTAGCTTTTATTAAATGGCCACATTGCATATAAGTCAATCTGTGTGACAAAGAATGTGACATGTTTTGTATGTCCTTTACAAAGGCATTTGTTTGCAATTTTTTAAAACATAAATTTGTTAAACTATATCGTTAATCAACTTATACCTTTTGAGAAGGCTGGCATTTTCTGTGATTATTTTATAAAGGGCTATGAGATGTGTCAGATCTTTCACTCAGCCTCCACGCAGTAGCGGCTGCATTAATTCCACAGTTTGTTATGGAGCACTTCCTGTGTGGCAGGGTTTGTGCTTTGCCCTGGCCCTGTTTAGCTCCACTTAATAAGATGCTTAAACCTTGGGTTGGATGACTTCAAGCCCACAAGCAAGTCCTTTTGTCTCCTACATAACCTTCCTGTGATCACCTGCTCTCGAGAAGCACATCTAAGTTTGGGAGAAATGAGAGTTATCACGGAAACTGGGCTCCTGTTTGATATCACTGTTATCTGACATCACAATAGTGGACAGCCCTGACTTGCTCCACAACTGTCACATCATTATTCTTGGGTGTGCAGAGTCACACACCTATTTACATCTATTCCACAATTTTTGCATTCTTCTCATTACAGTAAACATTATTACATCAGCACAAGTGTTCTGCAAATGTTCCAGAGTATCCCAGCACCTACTGGATTGGCCAAAAAGTTCATTTGGTTTTTTCCATAAGATGGCTCTAACAGCACTTGTCCTTAACTTCATTTGAAAAAAATTTGTTAGATTCTATTGTGACATCTGTCATATTAGCGTGCATTAAAAAAAACTTATCAAAATTGGTGAATTTTTGTGTAGCCATTTTAATATTGAAGATGAAAGAAAATATGCAACATTTTTGGCATATTATGCTTTATTATTTCAAGAAAGGTAAAAACACAACTGAAATGCAAAAGAAAAGACTTGTGCAGTGTATGGAGAAGGTGCTATGACTGATCGAACATGTCAAAGTGGTTTGTGAAGTTTCATGCTGGTGATTTCTCACTGGATGATGCTTCATGGTTGGGTAGACAATTTGAAGTTGATGGCGATCAAAATGAGACAAATTGAGAACAATCAATGTTCTTATATGCAAGAGATAGCTGACATACTCAAAATATCCCAATCAATAAAGTTATTGGTGAAAATAAAGAATGTGTCTTTTATTTCACAGAAAAAAACTAAATGAACTTTTTGGCCAACCCAGTATTTAGTCAGTGCCATGTTGCTGGATATTCAGTTTTTTAAACCTATTATAAATAACATTAATATTCTTACAGAAACACACTCAAGTGTGCTCAGGAGAAAGATATCACCTTAATAGATATCAAATTGCTTCACTTGATTTTATTTCTCTTTTCCAAGTAAAGGCTCAGTTGTGTGGGCTTTTCTCATTCTGAGAGTGAACACTCACATTCCAGAGATGGAAATGAGACCTGTGTGCCTTCAGGAAGTTGTGAAATTTTGGAGGTGTCTGTCTCCAGCAAACAGATCCTGTGTTTTCCTTCTCTGACTCGGACATAACAGGCTTAATCCTTCACAGTCATTGACTTCAGGAGATTATTTGTTACCTGGTATGTAGATTACAGCATCCCTAAGATCAAGAATTTTGGCTAAAAAGAGTTAGGTATAGGCAGGCACTCATGCATATGCATGTGACCAGGTGACAACCACATATGTCTAACCCAGACACCCAGGAAGCTCTAAAGAGCTGCACCATGTCCAGTCATAGTGATGTCATGGGCCTGTACACACATGTCTCCCTGTGTGTCTGTTCTAAAAACTTCTGCCATCTGATGGCTGGAGCATAAAAACTAGAAGGTAGAAGGCTGTTACTGTTGCAGGATAGATGTACTGCCACAGTGATGGGAGGAAGGCTGGAAAACTATCAGCAACAGGTCTGGGAAATAAAATATCCCAGCAGATGGGGAAGGTGGCATTAGAGCTGCTTCCGTGAATCTGAGGGCTTTATTGCTTTATTATTCAGTGAGTTTTGGCCTGACCTTGCCACTGGGTATGTCGTGTCCTCTCTAGGGAAAAAAAAAATTCCCAGGTCTCTGTACTATGTGTTTGACCTGTTCTCTTTTTCACATTCCAAGGAACAAGTGCATCAGAGGCTCCTTCAGACTATGCATCAGGCCTTCACAGTTTGCAAAGGGATGACACTAGAAATGAGACTTCCCAATGCATTTCTATCTGAATTCATGGTGTCTCCTCATTAGCAACATTTGTGCATTTTGAAAATTGGGCATGACTTTCACTAATTCAGACTCATCAAAGTTTTAATTAAGATCACCTAAGGTCCTATTATATCACATTAGTTGACATCAAATAAAATTAGACATTTTTGAAAATCTGAGTTGACAAACCTCCTACAAGTAAGCTTTCCAGAAAATGAGCCGTGACTTATGGAGCAGCAATTCCAAAGCCCAGTGACTCTGGTTGTAGCCAAGTCCCTCCTATACACTCCCCTTTCAGGGTTCATGTCACATCTCTTGCTGCCAAGTGGTGATCAACCCCAGGGTGGCCTCCCATCCATGGCATTGTACATCACCTCAGCACAACCAGATGAGCAGCTGCTGCCATGGAAGCTGGAATGGAGTATTAACGTCTGAACTGAGATGTGATTTCTAAGGGGATCTAGTATGCAGAGCAGAACCATCTGGGTGTATGGCCCTGATTCAAAGAGATGTCTATGGTGCTGATATGACCTCCCCAGGCATCCCCCCACCCACCTTCCCCTTCACAAATGAATGTCTAGAAATACAAATACTAAGTGAGTGAGGGGGCCTTAGGACAGCAAACTGACTTCTCCCCACTCTGAGCCCATCCACGGTAACTTGATTCAAACCATCTTTGGCTGCAACCTCCTATTTCATGACTTGAGGGAAAGAAACCATTTGAAAAAACCTGCAGTAATCTTATAAAATCAGCATTTTTTCACTCAAGACTCCAAGCCACTTCTGGAAAAGGAAGGATAAACAGCAGGGCAAATACATTGTCTCAGCCTCACCCTGCTTCCCAGCCCTGGTGTCAAGGGGACCAGGGGAAGGGCTTACGGGGTTGGGGAGGACAGCTGCTCTGAAAGGTCTGGGGCATCTCCTGGTCATTTCCAACACTAAGATGGTATTTTCTTGGCTTATCCCCCTCCAGTATGCAAATGTTTGCCTATTCAGAGTGACAACTGGTCCACCAGAAAATGTGGGGTTCGGGGGCACTTTAGGCCTGCAATGGGGGGGTAGGGGAGTGGCTTCATGGCTAAGGGTTTCAGTTTGGATGGGCGGGCTCTAGGTGTGGTTGGAGGTCTGGATCAGTGCTCAGGGTCGGTCTGGGGTCAGTGGTCTCACTGCAATCACACTCCTGACACTGTGTTTGAACACATGGGTTCTTTTCTGTCTCTATTTCCCCAGTGAATGGCCCATGGTGGGTGCTCAGACTAGATTCTTTCACTCAATAATGTACATGTAAGATTAATTCAAGTCCTTGAATGGGTTGGTAGTTTATTCCTTTCTATTGATGCATAGTATTTCATTGTTTGTGTAGGGGGAAAATATTTTTTTCTCTATTCTTCTAGGCTCTTGGCTAATCCCCCCTTCTCAGTTTCTAGAGATTTAGTCACCCTCCTTTTCCAGGTACACAGAGGGAGACACCCTTACAAATGGAGATTTCCCTTATAAATGTACTTATCCTTCACAAAGAGCAATATCTACTCAGTTTTCAGAGATGCTCCTGTGTCTTTTTCTTAAATTAGTCAGCCCAAAATATCCCTTGTGACAAAGAGGCATATTTTGGGTGACCTATTTTGCTCCCCTTCACATGATGTACACCAGTGTGTTTATGCTTTAATGTTCTGAAGGACATCCTGACTTCAGTTTTTAACCGCTATGACTAGAGTGAACTCTATGGCCTGAGAGGGCTCCCAGGCTGTAGCCTCTGATCATGTGCTGCACACACTTGTTCTGCCTGCTGACTAAGCTCAGCCTCCATGATGAATGGGGCTAAGTTTCCTCAGGACCCTCTAGGGAGTCACCACCATGACTTCTACTTCAAGACAACTTGGGCCTAATATGTGCTGACAAGGCCTTCCCTCAGAATCTAACAGAAGATGCCACCATGGGAGGAAGAGATGGGGAAAAAGTGAGGAAAACTGAGGAGAATCTTCCTATGCATGTCAGATTGCTAAGGGATGGTCACTCTCCAGCAGACAGAACATGGGAAGGGGTTGTGTAGGAAATTGTAAGTAGTTTTAGTTTTTTGTGTGGTATAATATATTACCCAGTGTCTTTTCTTTGCATGTGATTGTCCAGCGTTCCAGCACCATTTATGCAGGTCCATTTCTGAACTCCTCGTTCCACTCCATTGATCTGTGGGTCTTCTTATTCCAATACCATATTGTTTCGGTTACTGGAGTTTTGTGATATAGTTTGAAGTCAGGGAGCATGATCCCTCATTCTTTGTTCTTTCTGAAAATAGCTTTGGCTATTCAGGGGTCCTTTGTAATTCCCCAATGTTAGAGTTGTTTGTTCTATTTCTGTGAAAAATCCCATTGGAATTTTGATAGGGATAGCATTGAATCTGTGAATCACTGCATAATATGGACATTTTTAACAGTGTCCATTCTTCTATCTATTTGTGTCATCTTCAATTTCTTTCATAAATGTCTTATAGTTTTCAGGGTACAGCCCTAGCTGGTGTGGCTCAGCGGATTGAGTGCCGGCCTGCAAACCAAAGGATCACCGGTTCGATTCCCAGTCTAGGGCACACACCTGGGTTGTGGACCAGGTCCCCAGTAAGGGGCGCATGAGAGGCAACCACACATGGATGTTTCTTTCCCTCTCTTTCTCCCTCCCTTCCCCTCTGTCTAAAAATAAATAAAAATTTTTAATGAACTTTTTAATTAAATTTATTTCTAAGCATTTTATTCTTCCTGATGCAATTATAAATAACATTGTTCTCTCAATTTATCTTTCTGCTGGTTGCTAATTAGTATATGGAAATACAACTGATTTTTGTATATTGACTCTGTATCCTGTAACTTTACTGGATTCATCTGTTAGTTTCAACCATTTTTTTGGTGGAGTGATTTGGAAAATTGGGATACAATAAACCCCACTGAGCCTACCACACCCTAGGTCAGCCACAACACCCAAGACATAGCTTCCCCCAGTGCTTCTTAATATTATGTGGATTCCTACAAGGGTGGTTAGCTTCCACCTCTGGGTGGACTGGCATGGTGCTTGGCCTCTGTAAGGAAGGTGGGTGTCTGCTCTGCTTCTCTAGCATGGTATCGGCATGGTTGTTTTGAAAAGCAGTGTACTTCTCAGTAACTTCAAACATGCAGAAAACTTGCAATAGCCATGCAATCCTTCCTATACTCAGATGCCCCAGCTGTCTGTTTTACCAGAGTTGCCATTTCCCACCATGTACTCTGGGGTGTTTTAAGGAAAACAAATGTGCCATCCTAGGGAACCACCACATACAACGAAAGGAGGATATCATTAAGATTTCTACATTATATTCCAACCCTCAAGCCCAGTTCAACTTTCACCACCTGCCCCAACTGTGTGAAAATGTCTTTTTCCTTTCTGATGCAAGGTTTTCTTTCTGGAACTATGCCTGAGAGTTTTCCTCATTTTCACCACCTTGATACATTTGAAACACACAGGGGACTCAAATCAGAGTCTGTATGACCTCTTTCACTTAGGGTATGTTAAATATTCACCATATGATAACATGTATCAGTACTCTATCCACGTTTTTTACTATAATTAAATGTACATAAGTATATATTTCTGTGGCATTAACTACATTCACATCATGGTATAAATATACTCAACCATCAGTCTCCAGATTTTTTTTTTCAGTTTTCCCAAGTGAAACTTTGTATCCACAAAATACTAACTCCCCATTGCTCTTTCCCCTCAGCCCCTGGCAACCACATTCCACTTCCTGCCTCTGATATTGACTTGCGTGGGCACCTCATGTATAGTGAAATCTTGTATTTGTCTCTTTGGGACTGGCTTCTTTCACTTAACATAGTGACTTTAAGCTCATCCACATTGTAGCATATGTCAAAATTTTTTAAGTTCATAGATTTGGTTCCACTGTATATAGACCACTTTTTGTTGATCCTTTTATCCATCAGTGGAGACTTGGATTGATTGCTTCCACCCATTTGGCTCTTTTGAACAATGCTGCTATTATACAGGTGTAGAGATCTCTGTGCAAGTCCTTGCTTTCAAATCTTTTGAGTATATACCCTGAAGCAGAATTGTTGGACCAAACACTAATTGCGTGCTTCAGTTTTGGAGAAACTGCCATACTGTTTCCTTGAATATGGTACCATTCTACTTAATTCCTTTATTAAGCAGAATAATATTGCAGCATATGGATCTACCACATTTTGTTTATCCACTCACCCACTGATAGGCATTTGAGTTGTTTCGACCTTTCAGCTATTGTGAACAGTACTGCTGTGAATATTTGTGCACAAGTTCTTGTTTTGAAAATCTGTTTTCAATTCTTTGCAGTATATATCTATGAGTGGAGTTGCTGTACCGTATGGTCATTGCCCTTTAATCTTTTTTTTACCAAATACCTAACTATTGTACACATAGGATACATTGTTTGATATTTTCACAAGCAATCTTTAAGATTTCCAATTTCTCTACATCATTTCCAACAATTATTATTTTTTGTTTTCTTCATTACACCCATTCTATTGTGTCAAAGGGTATTTCATTGTGGAATTTGTATTTCCGTCATGCCTAATGATGTTTAACATCTCTCATGTGCTTGTGGACTATGTGGATGTCTTCCCTGGAGAAGCGTCTACTCAAGTCCTGTGGCACTTTTACACAATGGAATACTACTCAGCCATAAAAAAGAAGGAAACCTTACCCTTTGGGACAGCATGGGGGGACCTACAAAGCATTATGCTAAATGAAATAAGCCAGTCAGAGAAAGAAAGTGCCATATAATTTCACTTATATGTGGAATCTAATGAATAAAATAAACTAAAAAACAAAATAGAAACAGAGTCACAGATAGACAATAAACTAACAGCTGTTAGAGGGAAGAGGGAAGAGGGTTGAGGAGCTGGGTGAAAAATGTGAAAGGATTAAGCAGAAAGATCTCATAGACACAGACAACAGTATAGTGATTATCAGAGGGAAAGGGGGTTGGGAAAGGTAGAAGACGGTAAGGGGGGACATCATGATGGAAAGAGACTTGACTTGAGGTGGGGAACACAATGCAACATACAGATGATATTATAAAATTGTATACCTGAAACCTATATAATCTTACTAACCAATGTAATCCTAATAAATTCAATTTTTTTAAATATGAAAAAATTGGGTTGTCTGTCTTTTGTTGAGGAGTCATAAAAGTTCTTTGCATATTCTGGATAACAGACTTATCAGATATACAATGTGCAACTATGTTTTCCCATTCTGTGTGCTGTCTTTTCACTTTCTGGGTAGCTTCTTCTGATGCACAATAGTTTTTAATTTTGAGGAAATTCAATTCACCTATTTTTTTCTTGCATAGGTTTTGGTTTGGTGTCAGACATAAAAATCACTGCTAAATCCGAGGTCATGAAGGTTTATCCCCATGTTTTCTTTGAGAGTTTATAATTTTTTTCTCTTATATTTAAGCCTTATATCTATTTTGAGTTAATTTTTGTATGTAGTGTGAGAAAAGGGTTGGATCTCATTCCTTTTCATGTGGATAGCTAGTTGCCTAGCACCATTTGTTGAAAAGAACCTTCTTTCCCCTACTTAATGTTGTGTGCACAACTCAAAAATTGTTTGACTGTCCCTTGACATTCCACAGGAATATTAGGATCAGCTTGTGCATTTCTCCCCAGAGACCTTTGGGAATTTTCATAAGAATTGCACTGAATTTGTAGACTGTAGCATGCACTATTGCCATTTTACCTACATTAAGTTTTTCAACCCATGACCACTGGATGTCTTCAGATTTATTTAGGTTTTCTTTAATTCTTTCAGAAATGTTTAGTAATTTTTACTGTACATGTTTTTGCATTCTTGCTTAAACTAATACCTAAGTATTTTATTAATGCTGATATTATTTTAAGTGGAATAGTTTTCTTAAGTTTGTTTTCAGGTTATTTATGGTTTGTTTATGCAGATAAATCAGGTTTTTCTGTATTGATATTTTGTTCTATAATTTTGCTGAATTAGTTTACTAGCTCTAAACGTTTTTGTTGATTCTTTAGGGAGATATATACCCAAAGATCTGTCCAGAAAGTGTCCAGCCAGGTACTGTGAAAAAGAGACATTTATTAAAGAAATACAAGATACAAGAAATACATTGTACACAGAACAATGATGCTTTGGTCCCCTTCAAGGTAGGCACCTTGGGACCTCACAGAGTTCTCCTAATCTCCATCAGCTGCCCCATCATATTTTCCTGAATCTCATCAGTGGTCTGAAATCTCTTCCCTTTCAAAGGTGATTTTAGTTTTGTAAAAAGCCAGATGTCGTGGGATGCCAAATCAGGACTGTAGAGGGGCTGAGTCACCTGAGTGATTTGCTGTTTCACTAAAAAACTCTGCACAAGATGTGATGTATGAGGGGACACATTATTGTGATGAAGCTGCCAATCATTAGTTGCTCATAGCTGTGGTTTTCTGAATTATCTGAATAGTTTCCACAGAGGAATGTTCAAGCTTAATGCAAAGTTGGATGCAGATGCGTTGCTCTACTTGCTCAATCATTTTGAATGTGATGGCCACACAGTACACATGCTCACTCAACAACATCTACCGCCCCCACTGACTAGTTCAGTGAGGTAATCATTTTTCATGCATGTGCATTCCAGCCCACTCTCGTTGGCTGCCAGGTTACATCGAAGTCACACAAACCATTATCATTATATTAACAATGGTTGGACTTTTCCCAGACAGAGCTCATATATATGTTGTAATCTGTGGTCAGGGAATAGATGTAGTTTTGCTTTTTTTCCCACATGTGGATGCCCTTTATTTCTTCTCCCGTTGCTCTGGATAGAAGTTCCCATACAATACTGAATAACAGTAGTGAAAGTTAGCATGCTAGTCTTGCTCCTGATTTAAGGAGTGAACTGTACACTCTTCAACACTGAGCATAATGTTTGTGTTAATTTTATATTACGCTATGTATCATATTCAGTAAATATTTTTCTACTTTCTTGAATGCTTATATTATGAAAAAGCAGGAGATTTTACCTAAAGCTTTTTCTGTATCCATTGATAAGATCATGTATTATTACTTCACACAATTATCGTGGCACATTATGTTGCTTCATTCTAGAATGTTAAATAATCATGGCATAGAATTTCTGGTGTAGAGAAACTTGCTTATGGTGCATAATGTTTTTTCGTGCTGCTGGCTTCATATTGCTGTTATTTTTGGAGGATTCTTGCATCTATTTTTATAATGGATACTGGTCTGTAGTTTTGCATTTTCATGATGCATTTGTGTGATTTGATTGGATTGGGTTTGGTGTTAGAGGTTAAGAGTGCCAGGACAGCAGCAATGTGAGAGAGAGAAAGAAGGGCCTTGGACCTGAGCTCCCTCTAGTGCATTGTGTCGGACTTCAAGTCTCAGTGGAAAGAACTAGACATGTGCACCTGAGGTCTGGGTCCAGATTTTGGATTGACCGTTAACCACGGTGTGACATGGACAATGAGGGTGCTGGCCAGAGAAAGCCTGGGTTTACTAAGTCACTCTTTGCAGAGCGGGCCACTTTCTCTCTCTCTGTTTTCAGTGCCATTGTGTAACTTGCAGCTCTAAAACATTCCAAATTGCTACTTTCATTAAAATAACCCAGTCACTACTAGATCTCCCACCCACAAAGAAGAGTGCTAGGGTTTGGGGGCAGGGGTGACTGAGGCATGGTTAGATGTTATGGTTGTGGTTTATAGGTGATGATTATGGTTATGTATTGTTTATGGTTTGTAGTTATGGTTTACTAATCTGGTCTTTTGCTTATGGTTTAAAGTTATGTTTTCAGTTATATATCATTCATCATTATGGATTATGGTTTATGGTTGTGTTTTGTGGTCATGGTCTAAGATTTTTGGTTATAAATTAAGGATTTTCTTTATAGTTTAATATTTATTGTTATGGATTAAGGTTTATGGTTATGGCTTAATGGTTTATGATTTTATGGTGTTGTAGCTTATGGTTTTATGGCTGAATAGTTCACAGTTTGTTTCTTGGTTTAATGGATCTAAAGTTTTCTTCTTTAGATTCTAAGGTTCAGGATTAAATTTCATGTTATCTGTTTAGTGAGTTAGAAAATTAGGTTTTGAGAGGGTTAGAGCGTTGGAGTTTTAGGGTAAAGGTTAGGGTTAGGGTTAGATTTAAGGTTGGGTTTTAAAGTCAGTATTAGGTTTAGGTTTATGGTTAAGAATTAGATTTTTGGATAGGATTTAGGGGTCAGGGTTAATGTCAGAATTAGGGTTAAGCTTATGGTTAGGTTTAGGATAAGGGTTCCTGAACTTCCAGAAACATCCACTCAGTTGTTTTCTCCAAAAATGCCAGGCACTTTATTCGATGCCTTACCACCTTCATTTGATGTGCAGCTCCTCCCAGGCCAGAATACTGTCCCGTCAGATTGCACTCCAGCCCTTAATGTGGTGCTCTGCATACTGTAAATACTCAATATATTCTTAAAATATTATGAACTAAATAAGTTACTCGCTGTGGCAAAGAACTTTAGCCCTCCATCAAAATCCATTCTTTCTCATGGCCCACAGCTCGGCAGCCTCTCCCAGCTTCCCTTGTGGCCACATGACAGTGTCATTTGTTGCCAATGCAAAAGAAAAGAAACTGATGTGTGCCAGTGCAGACCTGGCCCCTGAAATACCTCCGCATGCATTTCTCCATTGTCTCCCCACTTGCACTTATGGATGCAGAAGGCATGGATTTCCTAAGGGTGAAGAAGGCACATGGCAGAAGAACTCTAGTTTCCTTAATGACCATGTGAACAAGTGCAACCTCTCCAGGCTCAACACCCACCTAGCACTGATATTTGCAAATATATGTAGTGATGTGCTGCTGAAATTATGGGAGTCATGTGATCATGCAGCATAACCTATACATCTACAAAAACTGAAAAGATTTATTTCAATACTGCATATAAAATGAAAAAGCTTAATTCGAACTTGCTACTTTGACTTCCCATTTGAATCCCTGCTACTCTTACATGGTACTTTTACCTCATAAACTTCAATCACTCAAAGTATTTTATTCTATGTTTAAAAATTAAAATCAGAATTATATCAGTATTGGAAAATGTTTGTGAGAAAGTATTTTGTGGAGATAACTCAATATGACATTTTAATCCCTTGATCCTACTGTAAAAACATAACACAGTGAACTAATAGGTAGTTATTCCATGTTTGTACTTAATTCATCGAAAGTGTCTGAGTTGGGATCAATTTTGTTTGGAATAAATGACAAAATTTTTACCCACATCATAATTTACAGACAGTGAATTCTGCCTTCCTAAGAAATCTTCAGTGCTCACATTTGGGTCTCGTCTATTGACTGGAGCCAACAAAAAAATTATTCTTTTCTCCATCAATTTTCAGTTCAATATATATTTTACAATGTCCAGCTTTTGTTGGTGTAGGTTATTTTTACTGATAATGCTCACCAGGAGGGTTCAAGTGTTCCCAAGGGAGAATGCTGAGATCCAATCAATCTATTTCTTTGATTTATAGAGACTCAGGTTTGACCTGTCTTGGGGAATATGCCACTTACCCAAAAGGCTCCAGCACTATCCACATGTGCTCATCTCCTTAGGAAAGAGAAGAGGATTTTCCAGAGCTACTTACAAACTACAAGTAGACAAAAGCTGCAAAGTGTTTCCACTCATTCTACTTGGGAACTGAAAGCAGTTTTCTTCCTCAAACATCCAGGTTTGATCCAAACTTCTGATTTCTCTGGAAATGAATAAAGCACCATGGAAAGAGAGTCATTTGTAGGTAAATGAATGCCCAATTCATCTGACAGGGACTCTATCGCTTGTCTTTCTGTGGTGTTTAGGGTAGAGAAGGAACAACACTGGTCATCACCACGTGATTTTCATTCCTTTGTGTTCTATAACAAGATAGACTTAGTCTTCCTTCTTCACCAAATTAAAACCTCTCATTCTTACCCTCTCTTGCAACCACAAGTGACCTACACAAACTTTGGCTAATTAGACGTGAACAGAAGGATTGTGAGGTACTTAGGGAAGCTGCTTAGATGGAGAGACACAGCCCTGTGGGTCCTTTGGCCCTGTGTTACTTCTCTTTCCTGCCTCAGGAATGTGGGCGTGGTTCAGGCTGCTGCACCAGCCCCCATCTAGCACTAAGATACAGCCTTGAGGATGGACACCAGTGAGTAAGTGCTGGAGCAGAAAGACAGATGATGTCCTCCTGTTAATGTGGACAATCAATGCTCAGCAGGGACTGTCCACATCCATAGTTCTTTTTCATGACAACAGCAGGAATTTCCCTTTTGTCTGTGTATGTATCATCCTGGGCTTTCTGCTCTGGGTAGGGAAATCCAATCACAAGCGTAGGACTAGATTTGTTTTGAATCACTGTGTAAACCTGAAAGAGTCCCTTCTCATCCCTGGGATACATCCTCGTGTCCACCATGGCAGATGCAGGGGTGACATCGCCCATAGGATTCTGAAGACCCTAAGCACTTACCTGCTCCATGTTTATGTCATCCTCCAGGAGTTGCTGGGCCTTAGTTACTCTTTGGGGAACTGACCCTCCTCCATTAATTCACACAGTTAAATGAGGCTGAAAAGTTTCCTTGGGAAAGGTCAGATGGGTCACAGAGCCATGCAGTGCCCCTACCCTTTGAAGAATGCCAGAGGGTGTTCCTGGCGCTCCTGCCACAGCCCAGCCAGGGAGCTGGGACTCTGGACAGCTTCCAGGCTGGATGCAGGTTTTAGCAGTTCATTGTTTGACCTACCAATGTACAGTTGGGAAACCGAGGCCCAAGAGAGGCAGGGACAGCCCAAAGCCACTCGGTGGCAAGGTCTTCAGATGAACGGAGAATGTGGACCTCCAAAGGCTGAACTCCACCTGCAGGGTTTCATTAGGGAAGGAGAGCCTCCCAGCCTAGCTCATGTGGGGCCTCTTCTAATGAAAATCCACACTAGTGCACACACACACAACCATTCACTTCATAGAACAGACATTAAGTCATGGGGTCGGAGGAAGAGTGGAGCTTGGTCAGGCGACTAAGCCAAAAAAGAAAGAAGCTGGAGAAGCTCTGCCACAAGGCAGCAGCATCCAGTCTCCCAGATCATGACCAGGGTATGTATGGAGTACGGGGTGGAGAGAGATGCGAGGAAGATAGGTTTGGGGACCCCCAAGGCTCCAAGAATCTCCCTGGATCAAGATCGTGCCCATGACAGGCAGAAGATGACTGGGTCTAGGGTCTGAGATCCACAGCTCTGGGTAGAAACAACTAGGATAAGACCATCTCCTCATCTAGGAGATGGAGGAGGTTAAAGAAGAGAAGTCCTAATTTCATCCTCTAAAAACTTGAGAGTTTGCAGTGGGAAACTGCAAAGTCCTACAGACAGAGGGATGACACTGTCAGTTCTCTGTCCATGACCCCCTAGGCTCCTAGGGATGAGGGGTATACTGAGCACAGAGAGGATTGATGCCTTGAAAATCAAGGACTGGGGATATGGCAACCAATGGCAGAGCACTAGATCACTTATTCTTGGACTTGGGGTAAGACCACATGGCCTTAGTCTTGGCACTTTCTTTAGAATTAGAAACCAAATCACCACCCTGGTCCAGAAAGAGAAAGCCATGTGAGGGAACTGGATACCCCGTAATGATGCAAACAGGAGGAAGACAAGGGAAGCTGCTGAGGTCCCTCTTAAAGCCCCCCAGATTCTGCATATCTTGCTCATTTGTCTTCCTGAAGCACAGGAGAGCCCATCCTGGCAGACTCTCAAGGAGAGGTGTGTTGGGTGCTGTGGTTTCCCTGCTAGCGCTGACCACCAGGGGCGCCTGTGTCCACTGGGTTCAGCTGCAGCAACTGGAGCAGGACAGTCGCGGGCCCCTTGCTTCCCATTTTCCTGCCTTGACCCAACCTGGACCTCCTATTATTAGCATCCCTCCTTAATCTCTGAGCTGGTCACAGGTGGGATAGGTCCTCTTATCTCTTGCTCCAGCTCTTGTGCCCCAAGCACAGGAAATGGGCCTGTGATGAAAACAATCAGCTGTGTCTGTGCCCTCCAGGCACTCACAGTCTGGAGGCAAAGACAGAAAAATCCACTGAACACAAAGGACACAGAGGAGCAGTGCCACTTCGGGATAGAGCAGGGTGCCACCAGGGGTGCTGGGCTGTACCAGGTGAAGGGTGTGATAAGGCTGCACTGAGGTGTCATCTCTTTTTCCATCAACACGGCAAGGAGGAGCCAGCCCTGCACAGGTCTGGGGATATTCAGCCTGAAAAAGGGCACAAACTGAGCAGAGACTGGGGTGGGCAGGGGCGGGGGGAATGTGTTTGGGCAGAGAGGAGAGCAGAAAGAGGGCCGCTGTGGTTGCAACAGTTTAGGAGGATTTAGGAGGAAGAGGGAGGATGGCAGGGCCAGGGTCTGGTGTGGGCATGGCTGTATCCAGGACCTATTGCTGTGTGACGGTTTTGCCCCACACTGAGTGGTTTGACCAACAAACACATACTCGCTCAGAGTGCCTGTGGGTGAGGAATCCAGCACAGCTCAGTGGATGCTTCTGCCAGTGTCTCAGTTCCCTGGGGCTGCGGTCCCAACTGCAGCAGGATCTGAGCTCACTCAGGGGGTCCCGGTGGGATTCCATGTGGATGGAAGTTCTGACTCTCTGTGTCTCCTGCTCTGCCTCAGGGCGAGGCCCTGTGCGTCTCAGCAATTAGCAGCTTACAGGGCCTTAGTCACCAGCACGACGGGTCTGAGAGACTGAGAAAATACAGGTCTGAGTAACCCAGCCGGTTCAGCACTAACTTTTTATAAGCAAATCTTGAAAATAACATTGGATCATTATACCATCTTCTCTGGAGTCACTAAATTCAGTCTGCACTCAAGAGGAAGGAATTCCACAAGATGTCCCCCATCAGTAGAGAGACATCAGTAGTGAAGGACTACTAAATTCCCTTGTTTCTCCTAAATTCCCAGGACTCTTGCTTCAGGATATCTCACCACGAGAGTCCTCCCAATTGCTACAGACATTGGCTGGATGCTGGGCCCTGAAGTCCTTGGTCATTTTCCATGAGGCCCAATAAGGTAACACTAGGAGGTTTAGGTCAGGCTAACCCAGGCCATGTTACTGCTGTGATCCCTTTCTGGGCAGCCCCCTACCCTTTCTTCATGGACCAGGAAGAAAGATGTGAAGAGGGATCAGCTCTGATGGAGAGCGAGTTGTTGGGTGGTACATACTTAATGTGTATGTTCTGCCTAGATCACATCCCAGGACAGAACTGGCAAGGTGAAAAGGAGGTTGCTTAGGGGCCTTTACCTGTGTCAATATGCTTTCAAAACCCTCAAGTTGCCACATCTTCGTTTTCCTTTTGTGGAGATCTGAGCTACCCATGTTGTGTGTGTGTGTGTGTGTGTGTGTGTGTGTGTGTGTGTGTCTTCCCCCATCAGAGGTCAGGGCCTGTTATCTTGCCTGGAGCTGTGGGTGAGTCAGCCATCGCGGCAGTGCCAGAACCAAGAACATGTTGACAGCAGGCTGACCAGAGGTGGGGGATCCAGTAGGCTATTCAAGGAGATCAGTGGTACCCTAGGACCTAGAGCGTATGTCAATGCATCAAAACCGTCAGAGGAGGCAGAATAAGCAAGAGAAGGCGAAGCAGAAAGCTGATTCTTGGAAATCCCTGGAACTAGGTCCACCCTGGCTGAGGGAGGGCTGCACTGCGAAGGACAGTCACTGCAAAGGGCCTCATTTGCATTACCTCACATCTCATTGGCTCAAGAGAGTCCCCATTTCAAATATATTCTCAAAGCAGTGATCTTGTATCCCAAATTGACTCATTGCACCGTATGGGACGCCTATTCACTTTCAGGTGATGGGCTCTATGCAAGAAATACTAGCAGAGCCAAGGCGTGGATCTTCTCACATGGCTGAGCGAAGATGACAATACCACACAGAGCAAAGACCTGCTGTAGGCAAGGTGCCAGGTCATTAAAATCAGAACCCTAGTCATCTTCCACAATAATTATAACATTATTTTCCCATTCTGACCCTGATGCTATTTACTCAGGTTTCCAGGGCAAAACAGGCTCAGTACTTGGAGGGCAGTAGGCAATGTGGACCCAGCCTTGGTTGCGCTGAGCAGGAGCTCTCCGCCTTGGACAGACTTCACTGAGACCACCTACCAACACAGTCATGATATTTCCCCGAGTTTCAGTGACATTACCACAGTCTTATAAGTGGACAACTTCCTACCTAAAGATTCATATCACAAAGAAGAAACTGTATGATAGACAATTATCTCTAGTACATTACACAGAGGGTAAATTTTTATTTTACACACAAACGGAATGATGGAAGAGAAGATGAAGGTGGATGCAAACAGGGGTTGGACACATCATTTTACACGTTTGTTTTGAGTCACAAGAGACATCTTCTCAGTGGCTCACCTTATATATGGCACTGATAGCCTATTTTCATCAGATTCCAAATGAAATAGAAGAAAAAAGAAAGTGAACATTTCTTCAAGAAATTCTCAGGGAACATCTGGTCAAGATGGCGGCCTAGGCAAACACAGCTTGCCTCCTTGAACAAGCACATTAAAATCACAACTAAATTATACAACAACCATTATTCAGAACCATCAGATACAGTTGAATGGAAGTCTGACAGCTATGGAATTAAAGAAACCACATCCATCCAGACTGGTAGGAGTGGCAGAGACATGGAATGGGCTAGTCCCACATCCATGAGTGGTGGATAAAAATTCATGTGGGATATCTCAGGAGTGAGGAGTCCTACCCCTACACTGGGCCCTCAGCACAGGGTTCCAGTGCCAGGAAGATAAGTCCCTATAACTTCTGGCTCTAAAAATCAGCAGGACTGAGTTGGTGGAAGAAGCTTCTAGAGTCCCAAGCAGTTCCCCTTAACCCACATATGAGCTTACTCAGACTCACTCCCTCTGAGCTCCGGCACCAGAGTAGCAGCTCGAAAGGCACCAGTGGAATACAGGGAGGAACTAAAGTGCCTAGCATCAAGGTGAGAGTTGTAGGACAGTCTTTTTCTCAGACAGGAAGGTGGGCAGAGGCAACTGTCTCTTTTCTAAGCCCTCCTCCCACAGAGCCACAGAGCTGGCAAGCTGGTGACATATCTGAGACTCCATCAACCTGGCTAACACTGCCCTGCCTTGGAGATCCCATGAGACACTGACTAACAGGCCCACCTAATCTGTTAACAGACTATTCAATATGAGTGGCTGGTCTTGGCTCATGCTTCACAACTTCCTAAATCCTCTCAAATAAGTAACACCCAGCCTTGGTGAGGCCCCAGACCCAGTACCTCTTGCTAAGTATTCCCAGGCTCAGCACTAGCAGCAGCCAGCATACATTCACAGCTTAGCTTTGCTTGGGAACCTCCAAGCCCAGCACAAGTATCAGCCATCTCAGGGTTGCTTTATAGCCCAGGCAGGGTGGCCCTGGACAGGGTGGGCAAAACACAGGTAGGGCTGACCTAGGCCTGCACTACTTGTGAACCCAAGAACCTGCACACCCAGTTGACAGCTACAGGCCATATCAGAACACCACCACCCTTCCCCTGCACACCTGATCCTCCATGGAGGGTGGGGGTTGGTGGTCAGTGGTCATAGCCAGTCCTTGCAACTTACTGGCCAGGGTAAATCCCTCCCATTGACCTGCCAATAGTGGTATAAGTTGGTGGTTGAGTTTCATTTTTTTGCATGTAGCTGTCTAGATCTCTGAATACCATTTTCCAAAGAGGCTTTTTTTACTCCATTTTATGCTTTTGCCTCCATTGTCAACTATTAATTGACCATAGAGACATGGGTTTATTTTGGGGTTCTCTATTCTGTTCCATTCATCTAAGTGCCTGTTCTTATGCCAGTGTCATACTGTTTTGATTACAGCAGGCTTGTAGTATAGTTTGATATCAGGTATTGTGATCCCTCTGACTTTGTTCTTATTTCTCAAAATTGCTGTGGTTATTTGGGGTCCTTTATGGTTTCATATAAATTTTTGAATTTTTTGTTCTATATCTGTGAAATATTTCATTGGTATTTTAATAGGCATTGCATTGAATCTATACATTGCTTTGGGTAGTATGGACATTTTGAAGATGTTAATTCTTCTGATCCATGAACACAGTATATGCATCCATTTATTTGTATCTTCCTCAATTTCTTTCTTCAGTGTTGTGTAATTTTCTGGGTACAGGTCTTTTACCTCTTTGGTGAGGTTTATTCCTACATACTCTATTTTTTGTTGTTGTTGCTATAGTGAATGGGATTTTTTTTCCTAATTTCTGATTCTGATATTTCATTGTTGGTGTACAAAAATGCCTTTGATTTCTGAATATTGACTTTGTATCCTGCTGTCTTGCCAGACTCACTTAGTTAGTTGAGTAGATTTTTTATGGAGTCTGTGGGATTTTCTATGCACACTATCATGTCACCTGCAAACAAGGACAGTTTTACTCCCTCCTTTCCAATTTGGATGCCTTTTATTTCTTTTTGTTGTTTGATTGCTGTAGCTAGGACCTCCAATACCATGTTAAATATAAGTGGTGAAAGTGGACGCCCTTGTCTTGTTCCTGATCTTAGTGGGAAAGCTTTTAGTGTTTGCCCATTGAGTATGTTGTTGGCTGTAGGTTTCTTGTAACGGCCTTTACTATGCTGAGGTATACTCCCTTTACTCCCTCTTTGCTGAGTGTTTTGATCATAAATGGGTGCCGTACTTTACCAAATGCTTTTTGTACATCTATTGATATGATCACGTGGTCTTTCCTTTTGTTTATGTGATGTATTACATTTATTGATCTGCGAATATTATACCATCCTTGAATCCCTGGGATGAATCCCACTTGATCATGGTGGATGGTCTTTTTAATGTGTTTCTGGATGCAGTTTGCCAATATTTTGCTAAGGATTTTAGTGTCTACATTCATCAGAGATACTGGCCTATAGTTTCCCTTCGGTGTCTTTAACTGGTTTTGGGATTAGGATGATGCTGGCTTCTTAAAAAGAGTTTGGGGGTCTTCCCTCTTTTTGGTTTTTTTGTAATGCCTGAGAAGGATAGGGGTTAGCTCTTCCTTAAAATGTTTTATAGAATTCTCCTGGGAAACCCTCCAGTCTGGGGCTTTTGTGTGCCGGTAATTTTTTGATTACTGCTTCAATTTCCCCAGCTGTTATTATTCTGTTCTGGCTTTCTGCTGCTTCTTCATTCAGTTTTGGAAGATTATATTTTTCCAGGAATTTGTTCATTTCTCCCAGGTTTTCAAGTTTCTTGGCATATAGTTCTCTGTAGTAATTTCTTACTGTCCTTTGTACTTCTCTGCTATCAGTTATGATTTCTCCTCTTTCATTTCTGATTTTATTTATTTGGGTCCTCTCCCTTTTTTTCTTGATGAATCTGCTGGAAGGCTTGTCAATTTTGTTTATCTTCTCAAAGAACCAGCTCCTGGATTTATTGATCCTTTGAATTTTTCTCTTAGTCTCTACGTCATTTAATTATGCTCTGATGATGATATTTCCTTCCTTCTGCTCACTCTGGTCTTTGTTTGTTGTCATTCATCCAGTTCTTATAGATGTAGGGTTAGGTTATTTGAAACATTTCTATCTTTTTCAGGTAGGCCTGTATTGCTATGAACTTCCATCTCAGACTGACTTTGCTGTGTCTCATGAGTTTTGGATAGTTGTGTTGATTCCCAATATTATCAGAAAGTTTTTGATATCTTCCTTTGTCTCATTATTAACCCATTCATTGTTTAATAGCATTCTATTCAGTCTCCATTAGTTTGAGTGTTTTTGGATTTTTTCCTGTGAGGTTGTTTTCTAGTTTAAGGCCTGTGTGGTTTTAAATATTGCTTGATATGAGTCCAATTATTTTTAATTTGTTGAGGTTAGTTTTGTGTCCTATCATGTGGTTTAGCTTTGAAAATGCTCCATGTACATTTTAAAAGAATGTTTATTTTACTTCTTTGGGATTAAAAGCTCTACATATATATCAGTTAAGTCCACTTGATCTAGGATATTATTCAATGCCACAATAACCTGGTTGAAATTTTGTTTAGAAGATCCATCCATTTATGACAGTAGGGTGTTAAAATCCTCTAGTACAAGCGTGTTGCTGTCCATATCTTTGTTGAAGTCCTCCAAGGTTTTCCTTCTATATCAGGTGCTCCTATGTTGGGTGCATATATATTTACAATGTTTATGCCTTCTTGATGGATTCTTCCCTTGAGTATTATGTAATGTCCTTCAGTATCTCTTTTTGTGGCTTTTTTTTTTAAGTTATTTTGTCTGTTATAAGTATAGCTATCCCGGGGTTGTTTTTTTTTCCTGTCCATTTGCTTGGAATATTTTTTTCCAACCCTTCACTCTCAGTCTGTGTAGGTCTTTTTTTCTGAGGTGGGTCTCCTGTAGGCAGCATATGTGCAGGTCATATTTTCTTATCCATTCAGCTACCCTATGTCTTTTGATTGGCGCATTTAATCTATTAACAGTTAAGGTTATTATTGATAGGTACTTATTCATTTTCCCCTCCTTGTACCTGTGCTCCTCTCTCTCTCTCTTTTTCTTCCATTTCTTATAGCACTCCCTTTATCGTCTCTTGCAGTGCTGGTTTGGTAGATGTGTATTCTTTCAGCCTTCCTTTGCCTGGGAAACTCCTTATTTCTCCTTCCATTTTAATTGAGAGCCTTGCAGTGTAGAGAGGTCTTGGTTGCAGGCCTTTACTTTTCATTACATGGAATTTTTCTTGCCATCCCCTTATGGCTTGTATTGTTTCTGTGGATAAATCATCTGTTAGCCTTACCTATGTTTCTCCTTGTTTCTCCCTTGCTGTTTTTAAGATTCTCTCTTTGTCTTTAAAACTTGGCATTTAATTATGATGTGTCTTGGAGTAGGTCTCTTTGGGGTCATCTTGATTGGGACTCTCTGTGCTTCCTGAACTTGTGTGGTATTTTTCCTCTCCAGGTTCAGGAAGTTTTCTGTCATTATTTTTTGAAACAGGGTTTTTATCCCTTGCTCTATTTCTTCTCCTTCTGCTATTCTTATGATTCAAATGTTGTTGCATTTCATGTTGTCTTACATTTCCCTTAAGGCGTCTTCATATTCTTTGAGTCTTTCATGCAACTGCTCAACCTGGGTTTTCCTTTCCATCTTATCTTCCAGTTCACCAATTCAGTCCTCTGCTTCATCCCTCCTGCTTGTAATTCCTTTTGGTGTATTTTTTATTTCAGAAATTGTATTTTTCATTTCTTCCTGGTTCTTGTTTAAGGTTCCTATTTCCTTTTTCATATAGTTGTAGTTCTCATTCAGTTCCTTCTAGTTGTCTGTGAGTTCCTTGAGCATCCTTATCACCATTCTTTGAATTCTGTATCTGACAGTTTGCTTGCCTCCATTCCATTCAGCTCTTCTAGTGGAGAGTCTTCTATCTTTTTGATTGCTGGTTCTTTCTTTGTCTCCCCATTTTCGGGGACTCTTTGTTTGGCTCTGTGATTCCTGACACTCTGCTTTGCCAGCTATCTTTGTAGTGTGAACTTCTGTGATAGGAGTTCTGTGGGACTCAGTGGTGTGGCCTCTTTGATCTCCTTGTCTGGATACTCTAGGTTTGCCCTTTCTTCCATTTTTGTGGTGTCTCTTCTTGCACTTGGGCTTTTTCTGTTGGTGGCTCCTTTGTTGGTAGGTTCTCTCCTCCTTACTGGTATTCACAACTCCCACTTTATCTTGCATGTAATCAGGGGCAGGGCGAAGGTAAAGTGGAGTAAAACAGTGGGGGAGTGCTCTATGGGAATTAAAGTACTAATAAGTAGGGAACAGATAGGAGATCCTTGGAGAAGTACCACAATAAACATGATAATTCACCCAAGTAGCCACTTTTTATGAAAGGTGAAAAAGAAATGACTCTTATTGGGGGGTGGGAGTGGGGAAGATGTGAGCTGACTCCAGAAGGCAAAATGCCTGTGTGAGGTCAGATGACGAGGTATAGTGAGAGTAAAGGACAGAACCTTGGGGTAGTGTGGGAGAAAATAGTCAGCCACAACAGTAGTAAAGCTCCAGAAGATAGCAAAATGGGCCAAAACCCAGGTAGGGTGCTGTGTGGGATTTGGAACAACAACAATAATAAGACAAGGAATATTTAATCTGAACAAAAAGAATAAAAATTAAAAGTCTAAGAGGAGTGTATTATTAGAGTATAGGTTCAGTGTCAGAAGAGAAATTAAAATGTAATAGGAAAGGTAGGACAGGAAAACTAGTCAAACAATGAAATCAAACAAACAAACAAAGGAAAGAAAACAAAATGTAGGAAGAAAATCTAAAAATTAAAATATATTAAAAAATAAAAATAACAAAAAAAAACAATAAAATAAAAAATAAAATGTAAGTTCTGAAGGATATCAAAGTGAATTTTTTTCTCAGTTGTTGGCATTAGCCTTCTGATCTCTCTCTGGATCTGTCTTTGGTCCTTTCACAGCTCCAGGTCTTAATGTTTTTCGCTTGCAAGAATAAGAAAGAAAGGGAAAAAGAAAGGGAAAAAGAAAGGAAAAAAAAAAGGCTCCTGCTGACTTTAAACCCACCAAATGTGTTCTTCTGGTCTTCCTTGATGCTGCAGTCAGAGGGTAGTTGGTTTCCATTCTTTGTTTTCTGATTTTTTCCTGTCCTGTGGATCTGCAGGGTTGGGGGCTGTGCCTGGGTTCACAGCCTCCAGCAGAGCCCTCAGAGCCCTGCAGGGTTCATCTGTCCACATGCCTCAGGCTAGAGCCTTTAATCCCTCTCCGTGAGCAGCCATTTGATTAGTCCTTGAGGTGCACTGAGCTGGAGCATCTTGCGCCCCTCCTCCTCACTCTTTGCTGGCCTGGGCACTGCGTGTGCACAAAGTCCTCTTGGGCAGTTTAGTACCCCTATTAAATTAAGCCTCTCTGGGGACAGCTAGCTCTTTGGCCCCAGTTGGCCCGCTTTGATCAGCCTTTGGGGCACCCTTATTCAGAGCAATTCACACCCCTCCTCTGCCTTCTCTGTCCTGGCTGGCCACCACCTCGATGCACAGTGGCTGAGAGCCTTTTTTTTTTTTAGTGAATTCCCCTTGTTTGAGTGTGACCTTTCCTAACAATTGCCAGGATTTTTCACTCAGCCCAACTCTGACCAGTCCTGGGACTATCTGCATCACAGTCTGTCACGACCCTTCTCTTCTCCCATCACCTGGTGTCGCTCAGCTCCCCGATTCCTCAAGCGTTGTCCCAGCAGGCAGTCACTGTCTCAGATGTGGTGCGCCACCTGCTCTGTGTGTCTCACTACCCAGCGACCAGGTCTCTACTGGTGCAGGTCTGTGACTTCCCTGCTCTGGGAGGGGAGGGAGCTGGCAAGTTACAGTTGCTGAGCCCACTCTCCTCCAAAGCTCCTGGGGCAGCCACAGTCCCTGGCACAGGGCTGGGGACCACCATAGCCGCATCCATGGCACAGGACCCAGGGACCTTCCCAACGGCCTACAAAACCTCCTTACTATCCGATTTCTGTTGTCCTCTGCAAACTTTGGCTTCCAAACTTAAAATAAGCTGGAATTTCATTGGCTGATCACTCAGTTCTTCAGAAGATCAGCTAGGTGTCCCAGTTAGGTACATGAGCAAGAGGGTTTAGCTCCCACCTACTTCTCAGCCATCTTTTGACCCCTCCAGATTACAAATTTGAGCTGATCTGATATGAGGTCAGGAAGATTAGGCTGCTTTGTCCCCTGCCAGGTCTTTTACAGTGATTGTTCTTCTCAACTCACTACTTAGCCAGCACACACCTGTTCTAACAGATTTTCCAAAATCTCCATTCCTTTGCCTTCTCTTGCTTACTCTGGCCTCCCTGATTTTCATCACATGTCATTATCTTCTCTGGGTTCTAAGGTACACCAGATACCCTTCAAGAGTGCACTAAATCTACCACCTCTGGTCAACCTCCTTTCACCATGCTCTTGGTTCCAGCACTGTCATAATTGCTGAGTCACCCACAACTTCGGCTATGAGACAGCTGTGTACCCTTGTTGCCCTTCACAGAGTCATGAGAAAAGAATTTCCAGGGACCCACATGTGAGAGATTGAGATGTAGTGGTAAGATTTATTGGGCTTGAAATGACTGTCCCCAGCTTCCCGATGTCATCTCCATTTACCCCAGTGTGGAAAAAGCTCACCCTTGTCTTCATCAGGTGTAGAAATAGGGGCAGAAATTCTATGCGATGCCAAGGCATAGTCCAGTTCAGTCTCCATCCCCATTCTGTTAGTCTGTTCCCAGATGTGCTTCAGCTGGCACTGTGCCCAGTCCCACATGTGGAGCCCACACTTGGAGCCTGTGGGCAGGACCCCAGGTGGCTGCTAGGACCACATGGCTGCTATGGAGAGAGAACACACAAGTGAACAGGTGAACACTTGTTACTGGGCCAGAGAGAGAGCTTTGTTAAGCTTGGATTATTTATCTCAAGCTTGGGAAGGACCAGGTGCTCTTTCAAAATATGATCTCACCTATAAGTGGAACCTAATCAACAAAATAAACAAGCAAGCAAAATATAACCAGCAACATTGAAATAAAAAACAAACTGACAGTGACCAGAGCAGGGAGGAAGGGGGATAACAGGGGGAAAGAAGGGGAAGGGTCATCAAGGAACACGCATAAAGGATCTATGGACAAAGCCAAATGGGGGAAGGATTGAGGGTGGGAGGTGGAAATGGGTGGGGATGGGTGGGGATGGGGAAAGTGGTGACAGGAAAATACTGACCAAAAAAAAAAAAAAAATAGACAAGGGGAGGCTAAGAATAGTATAGGAAATTGAGAAGCCAAAGAACTGATATGCACAACCCATAAACATGAACTAAGAGTTGTGGGGATAATGGGACGGGGTACAGGGCAGAGGTGATAAAAGGGAGGAAAAAAATGGTACAACTGTAATAGCATAATCAATAAACTATACAAAAAAAATAGCTAATTGATTTCCCAATCCTTCATGGGCTTACACTGGGTCCTTCCCCTAACCTAGGTGTTTTCTAGATTTACCTGGGTTTCACAGCTCCTAGCCAATCTGATTCTTTTCCCAGCCTAGGCTCTGCTCCTTATGGTCACCATCTTAGTTCCCACTGCACAGGTGCTTATCTCCCCTTCTACCACCTTGGCTCCTAATGGACACCTGCCTAGTACAGGAATTTTCCCTCTATTGTTTTATTCCTTCCCCCACCTTAGTCAGGGCAAGTGAACTGCTTGTATTCTAGGGAGATTGGAAAGCTGATCCTTCCTCCCTACATGGAGGTACAGAGGGGTGTTAATCCCCTTGGCCAAGCACTGCTGTGGCTCCCTGGGGAGCCTATGAATGCTGCAACTTTCTAGTGAAACAAGCTTATTGTCCAGTTCAGCTCCCTAGTTGATTAGGCTTCTTAACATCCGATTTTATTTTCTCCCTTCTTTTATTAATATCTAGCTACCTTTGCTAACATATTTTCCCCCTGAAGACTCTTGGGCCTTGTAATCTTACAAAGGTAAATGGATGAAAGGTCTCATTTTCTATATGTTCTTTTTGTTGTCAAGGGACATAGTCCTGCCTCTCCCTGGGCCAAGAGATTCTTGTTATCTGCCAAGGGAAGAAAGGAATCAAAAGGGAAGGAGAACCTTCATGTGGAGGAGAGAGATTTTGTAAAACCCAGGTCAGTCTGGTGCTGTCCTTGGGAGGTAGCACATGTGACATCTACAGGATGGCATCACTGGATAAGTTGGCATCATTGTTGTATTCTTAGAGATGACAAATTTGATAAAAACATTAAAAAGCCATGGCCCCCAAATGAGGAGAATTATAGTAACTAAAGCTCTAGTAAGAGGTAAAAACCAGGTATTAGAGGGAGGGACTAACTTTACAGTATCATAGATTAGGTTGAAGGAGGGGCTTCCTTGGAGGAAGGTGTGTCCCACCTGTCTGAAGCCCTGTTGTCCAAGGGTAATAGTCTAAGATATCCCCCTGAAGTAGGTCTTTCCTGTTGAACCACTTAGGCAGGAAAGGGAAGGCAGTTTTAAGTAAAGCCAATAGACTGCTCTATACTTCATTGACTCAACCGCCTAGTTTTGACAAGTCAATTCAGCCAAACTGTTGAGTCTCATTTCAGGAAGCAGTGATGCAGATGGGCTTATGAAGTGAGGCCTATGCTTTGTAAATAAGCAATTGGGTAAAAATGGGGCATGTCTATGAAAACAGAAGAAAACAACACAAAGGTTAATGAACACACATCACAAGCCAGTTTTTGAGTCTGCAAGACTGTCTGTTGAGAAGACTTCCAGATGTAAGGCCTTTGCTGGAATAAAAGCAAGTAGTGACAATTTGATAGATTCTCATTGTCTGTAGTTTGAACATTTTTGGCGATGTCATCAGGCGCTTAACTAACTTCTGTATGGTATACAGAGCCTTAGGGAAAAAAGTTTCAGTTTTCAATGAGTCCTAGTCAAAGCATGGCAGAAAAAAAAGAACATTAATTTGGAATGTTGAAGAAAGCTAGAAGAATTCAGGAACAAGTTCACCTCATAGAGGAAAAACAACACTTTGAGGAAAATTAACTAAACTTAGAGTCTAATATCCACAATTGGGCATTATGATATCTGTTGAAATATAATCTCTCTAAAAATCATCCTCATTTTTATCAAAGAGCCAAATCAAGTTCAGTCTTAATTTGGCCTGATTATTTGGATAAACACAACAAGAATAGCAGCTGATCACATAGGTTCTTTTAAGTATGTTTTGCTGGAATCACATAAAGAATCTTTTGATTGAGTGTTCATTAGCCCCTAGGGGTGAAGAAGCCACAGTTTCATCAGGCTTTGCCTGTGATACCTATAGGTTTGGGTAAATTCCTCAAGTCCCCAAAAATGTCTTGAAGTTCCTTCCTTGCCATCTTTTAGGAAAGTAGCCTTTGTTCCTTACCCGGAAAGACTGCCATGAACCATGTGAATAAAGCAAGATACCAGGTTATTTCTCCAATGGGTTTTTATTACCTTTGAAAGTCAGTCTTGATTTCTTAAAGCTTTCTGGTGACATCCAGAGTCCAGGCATGTCTCTCTTAGACATGACATTCCAGATGAAGTCTTGGCTAATAAAACCATAATTGGCCCATTCCATTCTCAAGGCCCATTCCTGTCTGTGCCAGCTGTGGTATCTGTCCCACAGCCTGTGACTTGCCCCTTCCTTGACGGGGGCAGAGACCCTCCAAAGATGGTAATACATGTCAAGTGTGGAGTGTCACCCTGTCTTCTGAGGGCAGCTTTATTTACCAACAGTCACAATGGTGATCGGGCAGTGCTAGTTGGGCTCACTCTACTCGGTCAAGTGGACTTAGCTCCAAACGGGTGATCTTAAGGGCCTCTGGCTTAAACAGCCTTACCAAAGTCCCCACCATTGCATCTTCCTGTACAAGAAATGCCTAGTGACTCCACTGCGTTGGTTGGGAAAGCTTGTCCTACAGCTCTGGCCTTTAGTAGTTGGGCCAGCAACCTGTTTCCCTGCCTTTTATATTCCCAGCAGCTCTTGTCCTTCGACAGGCCTAGTAGAGGTTAGGACAGCCTCCTCTGGGAGGGAGAGAGCATCCCTGTTGGCATCTGTCCTGAGGATTAGCTGGGCCAGCCGGCCAGAGATAGCACCCTGGGCTGTGGGGGGAAATACTGCATCCTCCTCTAGGAAGATCATAAATGCTGGGGACCCCTGTGTATGAGAGGGTGCGAAAGTTGTGACAAAATTAACAATAAGCCAGCCTCTAGGTTAGTTTCCTCTTGTGGCAGTCCTTTTTAAAAATCATTACTTCCCAATTAGTTTAATATAACCTTTCCCATTTCTATGAGTACTTCCATCTAAAGCTTTTTACTTTTTGTATGCCTGTGGGAGCATTAATGAGGACTGGGGTCCAGGAGTTTTCAGCCTCGGAGGCACGACTTCCCATGTGACCGCACAGCTAGGGGAACTCAGCCACCCCGGGTCTGAGTGGCTCCCGAGATGCAGATGAGCAGCTGTGACTGCAGCAGGAACCAGGAGCACAGCAGCGGGCCATGGCTGCCAGGTGGGCACAATGGGGGCTGCAGCAGTGGCCCCCATTTTGCTAGTCTCCAAGCTGCATGGTGGCAGACCAGGAGGCTAGTGACTCAAGGTTGCCAGGGGCCACTCCCAGGATGCAAGCACACTGCTGGGGTGGATGTGGGGAGGAGCAAAAAAGGAAGGAGCTCTCTACCCCTGTGGTATGCAGGTCTGCTTTGCTCAGTGGTGGCTGCAGGAGGCCCCAAGGCCTCGTCTTCGAGCACTTGCAGCTGCAGATGGGGAAAGGGCAGCTGCGCGCACATGGGTCTCGCTTGCTGGGAGCAAAACCCATGGTACCTGCAGGCCCACACGCACTCCCCACATTCTGCGTCCCCTGAAAGGACAAAGCCAGTGCCATTTGCTATTGTGGCACCATTTGCCTGGCAGGTCTGTGACCTTGTTAAACATGACTGCCATTTTACTCTTCTGAGCTTATGTCCCCAGGACTGGAGTTTACTGGAAAGCAAGAACAGAACTAGCCGCTCCCTACAGCCACAGGCAGAAGATAGCATTGGAACAAACTGCAGCCTTGTGTTACAATGCCCCCCAACAGCCCAGGAGCCACAAAGAGCAACCCCCTCCCACCCTTTTTTAGTCCAATTATAATCCAATAAAAGCTCGAAGACTCCATCCCTCAATGCTGGTGTCTATCTCCACACCTAGCCTTTTCCCCCTCTTAGGGAAGTAAAATAAAAACTTCACTTTCTGTGCTTTCTTCTCTTTGTGAATTCTTTCACAGCCCACATCACAGACCACCCTAACACTCCCCAGCACCCATCAGCCCATTGCTCTGCAGGGTATTAACAGTGCCGGTCTCCAGAAAGGATGAAAAGAAGGGAAGTACCCAGCCTGCAGTGTCTGAGTCCCCAGCTACCGCAGCAGTGCTGCTGAGAATACATGGACTCTGGGACCTGGAGATTGAAAAGTGGGTTCCGCTCTCACTGCCCACTGGGCCATAGGAGCACCTTCCTCCTGCGGTGGCTGAGGGAAGCACTAGGCAGTGGGGCAAGGTCACTCAGCCCACACCCACGAAGGTGGGATTGAGAGGACTTCTGGATCTGGAGTGGAAACAGCAGGGAGGGAGGAGAGAGAAGAGGAACTGGAAAACATACAGGCAGCAGCAGCAGTGGGGAGAGAGAGGCAAGGGAAAGAAAGAAAGACCTCCCAACACAGGGAGAGGAGAAGTCCTCACTACAAGCCATGGTAGCTTCTGCCACACATTGAGCATAAGATGGTACCAGTGGAAATGGGGTCCTTTCACAGAGCTGTGAGAAAAGCATGTCCAGGGACCCATGCATAGGGGGTTGAGGTATAGTGGTAAAATTTACTGGGCTTCAAATAAATGACTGCCCCCAAGTTCCCAATGTTTCATCTTCATCCATCTCACTGTGGAAAAAGTCCAGCTTTGTCTTCATCAGGCCCAGAAATAGGGCCAGAGTCTGGAAATTCTGTGCCATGACAGGGCTTAGTCCAGTCTAGTCTCTGTCCCCATCCAGTTAGCTTAGGCTATTCCTGGCTGTGCTTTGGCTGGTGCTGTGCCCAGTGCTTGGATCTAGTGCTTGAAGCCGGTAAATGGGCTGTCGGACCACAGGCAGCTGCTAGACCCTCGTGGCTGCTATGGGGAGAGGGCATGCAGCAAACAGGCAAGCTCTTGTTACTGGGCAAGAGAGAGTTTTTTTCAAGCTGAACTTATATTATCTGGGGCATAAGGAGGATCAGGTACTCTTTCAAAACGACCAATTAATTTCCCAATCCTTCACAGGCTTGTGTTGGGGCCATCCCCAAACCTATGCATTTCCTGGACCTACCCAGCTCTCTCGCCCGCTATCCAATCTGATTCTTTCCCAGGCTAGGCTCTGCCCCTTATGGTCTCTGTCTTAGTTCCTAGGGCACACGTGCTTACCACTTTGTGCACCATCTTGGCTTCTACTGGGCATGTGCCCAGCAGAGGGATTTCCCCTTTCCCCTTTATTGTTCTATCCCCTGCCCCACACCCTTAGCACAAGTAGATCACTTGTATGCTAGAAAAATTGGAAAGCTGGTCCTTCCCCTGGTGTGCTTATGAACGCTGCAACTTCCTAGCAAAGCAGGCTTATTGTCCGATTCAGCTCCCTAGTCGATTAGGCTTCCTAATGCCTGATTCCCTTTTCTTTCTTCCTTTGTTAATATCTAGCTATCTATGCTAAAACCCCGATGGTAGTGATACACGCACACACAGAATACAGTCAGTTCATGATTTTAACAAGGAGGAAAAAGACCTGAGTTTAATAGCATCAGAAGTGCATTGGCATAGATAAGACGCCCCTCAGCAATCTTTTTTCCACCCTCCTAAATCTGTTTTGAGATGTCACCCAGACAGGAACCCCAGGTGATGTATTGACCAGCATGTACTGGCTCATAGACAGCTCACTCTTTACGTCCATTTTTTAAGCAGGTGAAGAAGAGAGCATAAGTGCTGCCTCAAAAAAGCTCCCAGTGATAGCTTGTCCTGGGTCGGTCTGAGCTTGGCTGCCTAGTGTTACCTTAGAAGACATTCTGGCCACAGACATCATGGAAGAGAAGGGGTGACTGTGTAGCACCAAGAAAGTCTCTCACAGCTGGGTTTCCCAAAGCAAGAGCCCCACAAACTCAGGAGTCAGCAAAACAATATCTTTCCCAATTAAGTGTCTCTTGCCAAAAGAGCTGGCTAGGGAGCTGTTGCTACATGAGCGTCTTGTCACAGAGGTTCCAAGTTCTGTTGATTACAGTTCTCAAAGAAGTGACTTTACTTTCCGAGGTCCCTTCCTGAGTCGCCTCAAATCCTACCTATTCAAATAGTTCTCTGGGCTGCTGACTGCTCAGCCATATTTTCCCTGCAAAATAACTTTACACAGTGACATCAACAAACCTCTCCCCACAGCCTCATGGGAAGGTCTGGTCAATCCAATTCATTGGCTTTGAAACACACCTGCATTCAGATTCAACCCTATTCTTCTTTTCTTCTTTTCCCTGGATTCTATGGAAGCCTTTGTGTCTCCCATAAACTGTCTTTTTTCTGCACATTGAGATTTATTCTACCTTGTACTTCTTAAAATATGGTCATAAGTGGGCACTATAAAATTTGAGGAGTGCTGTCATATGTAGGTTTCATTTCCAACCTCTGTGATTTTTTGTTACCTCCTCTGCATGCTTTTTTCCTAATTTTACCTATAGTTTTTACATCTAGTTTGTGTGTGTGTTTGTCAATGCTCAGGATCACCATGCCTATAAATAAATACACCCTCCCTTGGGGAGAAAGTGGTAAGAGATTTTTTAAAAACATATGAACTTCTGATTTTCAAAGCCTAACCAATGCAGGAAATGAGAGCCATAATTTGGCAGGTCTAACAACATTCTTAAATCTGGAGTCTGCTTGCCATGTACTCTGTTTAGTGTCTGCCCTTTGTGGGCCTAGGTTTCCCAAGTAACAAATGAGGAATGAAATTCAAAATTGCATGATCTTGAGCTTGGCATAAATATGTTTCCAGGGGTGCATCACACTGGGTGTGAATGTTGGCAGGCGCACATGCCCTCTCCTCGACTGTACACGTTACCGCGGCACATCCCTTCCTAGAGCCCCTGACAAAGCCTGGCTTCAGCCACAACCCCACCCCCCTACCCCACCGAGAGAGCACAGATCAGGGTACCTACCTGTGTGCGCAATCTGAGCAGGCTGTGGTTCTGGGCAAGGCACAAACCTCGGGGGACCTTCAACTTGTCCCCTCCATGGCTCCCATACTTCCCACAATGTGGACAAGAACTCCTCCTGGTCATTCCCTCTCCCTGAGTGCAGAATGGACTTTGTAAAAATCAAAAAAAAAAAAAGCAAAATAATATGACGTCACCTTCAAAGTTTGGTTATAAAGCATCGTAAAGCCATGAAAATATCGCTGAAAACCTGAGAGATAACATGACTGTGTCTGAGAGAAGATTTCCGTGGCGGCCAGTCCCAGTAGGAGACCTCCCGCTCAGCAGAGCCCTGGTTGTGTCCATCCTGTCTCTGACCCTGAAAAAAACACTGAGTCTGCTTTTTTGGCGGGGAGGCGAATGTGAATAAGGTCCTTGATATCCTAAATGGGCATCCAAGTCAGAATAGTTTAAAATGATTCTAAATGTTGTAGAAGAGGGACAAGGTTCTAATTTTAATGACCCAGCATCCTGTCCTCAAACATTCCTCACAATGTATGGTATTGTCCCCGTTGCTCACTCATCTGAGAGCAGAGTCCCAACATTGGTTTAGAGAATATTTTGGTCCCTTACCCCAGCACCTGAGAGTTCAGGGGTGCCACATACTGCACAATGAGTCCATTTAAAACGCAAGATCAGAGGTAGCAGAATAAGAATTTAAATTGTGACCCTCTAGAGTCACTCAGATGTGGGGTGAGAAAGGCTGGAATGCTTTCTCCTTTGCCAGGCTCTTGGTAGTGATTGTCCTTCCCAATGCCGTTTGCAGCCAGGATGGATTTGGTCTCAAGGATTTCTTAGAACCACCATCCTGTTTTCCTTTCTCTTGCTTACTCTGCCCTTCCTGGTGGTCCTGATGTGCTGTTATCCTCCGCAGTCCCCAAAGCACACTGCTGGTCCCCTTAGCAGTCCACGGGATAGCCAACTGTAGTCAGCCTGCCGTCACCATGCTTTTGGTGCTGGCACTGTCATGATCCCTGAGTAACTCACAACTCCAGGTAAGAGACAGGCCGTGGTCTCTGATAGTGAAGGTACACACACACACACACACACACACACACCCCAACGATTGGATCAGAACTTCAAAAAGGAGGAAAAATCCTAAAAGACTTGACAGCTTTAGGGCATCAAAGAGGTATTGGCACAGAAAAGACACCCCTCAGCAATTTCATTTCCACCCTGTGAATTCTGTTTTGAGATGCAATCCAGACAGCACCATGAAGCTATGTATCACCTGACAACCTGTTCCTGCTCAAAAAGGGCCCACTGCCCCCCCTCATTGAGGCATATGAATTAGACAGTATGGGGATTGCCCCAAAAGAGTGCTCAGTGGTGTCTGACCAGTGTGGCTCAGTTGGCTGGGCATGGTCCTGCAAAGCAAAAGGTGGCCAGGTCAATTCCCAGTCAAGGGCACATTGCCTGGGTTATGGGTTCGGTCCAGCACAGGACTCATATGAAAGGCCACCGATCAATGTTTCTCTCCCACATCAGTGTTTCTCTACCTCTTTCTCCCTCCCTTCCCCTCTTCCTAAAAATGAATAAAATCTTTTTAAAAAATAGTGCCCTGTGGTAATGTGGCCTGGATTGGTTTGACATAGACTGCCTAGTGTTATCTTAGGAGGCCTGCTGTAAAATGGCCAGAGACCTCACAAAGAGAGGCGAGTCAATGTCTGCAGCACCAGGAAAGTCTCTCGCAGCAGTGTCCCAGTGGAAAGGCCTGACTGATGCAGGCATCAGCAAGACAACATCTTTCACTATGGAGTGTTTCTTGTCAAGTGAGCTGGTTACGGGTTGGAGAATATGCCCGAAATTAGGACACTCCAGGGCCATGCTGACATGAGGTCATGAAGACTAGGCTTCTTTGTTTCCTGTCAGGCCCGTGACAAGAAACACGCATCTCTCAGCCAGAATAGATGGACCCAGGGGTCTCCTAGAATCGCCATTGCGTTTGCCTGCCGTTGCTGGTTCTGACCTCCCTGACTGCCCCAGCTTGTCATTATCTTCTCTAGGTTTTAGGGCACACCGTCGATCTTCCTGAAGATTCCAATGGATTTCCAAGCTCTAATCAGTTGCTATTACCATGCTCTTGGCTCTAGCAGGGTCGTGAGTCACCGAAAACTCCAGGTCAAAGAGAGGACAGACCCTGCTCTCTGATTGTAAGGGTACACACATACACACACACACACCACGATGGGCTTAGAACCCCAACAAAGGAAAAAAACCTTGACAGCTTAAAAAAAATAAATGCGAATTGGCACAGATAAGACACCCCTCAGCAATGTTCTTTCCACCCGGCTAATTCTACTTTGAGATGTGACCCAGACAAGACCACAGATTTATGTATCACCAAACGACTTGTTTACGCTTGGAAGGTCCACTCCTCTTGTCCTCCTTTGTAGTACGTGAGGAGGGGTATGGGGTCTGCTCCAGAAGACCTCACGGTGGTTGCGTGGCCTGCGGTGCTCTGACCTAGGTTAACTAGTATTACCTTAGGAAGCCTCTTGTAAAATGGCTTCCGGAATAGGAGAGGAAGGCCAATGTCTGCAGTTTAGAGAAGGCTCCCATGGTGGGGAATCGAGAAGACAACACCTTGCACAATCAATCCTCTTTTGCCAAGTTAGTTGTCTATGGGGCTGTTGCTAGAACGTCAGTGCCTGGCTACAGCGACTCAACTTCTATGGAACTAAGTTAACAAGGAACTGACTTCACTTTCTGAGGTCCTTTTTCCTCAGTCACCTCCTCAAATCCCACGTATCTGAAAAGTTCCCTTGGATGCTGACAGCTCAGCCACCCCTGCATGATCATTTCTTTCCACAGTGACACCAACACACCTCTCTTTAGAGCCTTTTGGGAAGTTCTAGTGCGGCCAGTGTTCCAGCATTGAAACAGACTTGTGGTAAGACTCTAGCCTTTGCTCCCCCTGTTTTGAATCCTGAAGAAGCCATTGTGCTTCTGAGAACCTCTTTTCACTTTTGTCTGCACAGTGGTGATTATTCTACCATGTGCTCCCTAGAGAAGTCAGCAGGCTTAACTGGATACTACCTACAAAACCAGAGGGGTGCTGTCACATGTCAGTCATGTTTCCAACCTCTGTGTTTTTATTACCTTCCCTGTATGCCCCTCTTCTGGTCCTACCCACAGTTTTTACAATCAGTGATGTGTGTGTATATGTTTGCCAGTGTTCAAAATCTGGATGCCCAGAAACAAACAGACTTTACTTAGGGAGGCATTGACAAGGGTTTTTAGAACACACAAAATTTTCACTTTCAAAACAAAAACAAAAACAAAAAATGGGAGAGGTTAGGTTTTTATTTTGGCAGGTTGAAAAACACCCTTACCTCTGAAGCCTGGTTGCCACGTACGCTGTTTATTCCCTGCCCCTTAGTGTGCCTTGGTTTCCCAAGTATCGAAATAGGGAGGAAATTCAAACTGGCATGATTTGAGTTCAGCATAAATATGTGCTTAGTGACTATCACGCTGGATATGGTAATGGCAGCTGCTCCTGACATCGCCATGTCTATGCATGGTGCGGCAGCACAGTTACTTTCAGATCACTTGACAGTCAGGTTTAGCCAGGACCCCACTTTGAGGACAGGCTAAGGATCATACCTAAATCTGCCTTCTCACTAGTCTGTGATTTTGAGCAAGTCACGAACTTATGGGGGCCTTCCCCTTGTTCTCTCACTGGCTTCCTGTGACCTCCACATTCTGGTCAGGACATCCTCATGTAATCCCTTCCTTTTGAATGCAGAATTGACTTAGCGACTTCAGGAAAGACAGCAAAATAATACAATGTCATTTCCAGATTTGGTTATAGTCATAAGACCGTAAAAATGTTGCTGAAACTCTGAAAGATACCATAAATGTGTTTGGCAATAGATCTCAGTAGCAGTCTGTCCACATGAAAGACCTGTTTAGCACAGCCATGGTGATGCCCAGGCTGCCTTATAAACTCCAAATACCGAATCTGAATTGCCATGAAAAATGTGAATGAGGTCCTGATATCCTCAAAGACCATCCAGTTCAGAATAGTGAAAAATGATTATGACTGTTGTAGAAGAGAGAGGTTATGACTTTAATGATCTGGCATCCTGCCTACAAACTATCTTCATTCTGTATGGTATTGTCTTCACAGCCCAGCTATCTGAGAGAAGAGTCCTAGCCTTGGTTCTGCAAATATTTCAGACCCCCAAGCCCAGCACCTAAGTGTGAAGAGGTGTCACAGACTGCACAATGAGTTGATCTGATATGCAAGATTACAGGTTTGAGAAAATATGTCAAACTGGGACACTCCAAAGTGAAGTCATGTCAAATATGAAGTCATGAAGACCAGGCTGCTCTGTCCCCTGCCAGGCCCTTTGCGGTGATTGTTTTTTCCAATGCACCCCCTCTGCCAAGACAGACCTGGCCCCAGGGATTTCCCAAAATCACCATTCTGCTTTGCCTTCTCTTTCTTACTCTAGCCTCCTGACTGTTCTCACATGTCATTATCCTCCCTAGGTCCCAGGATACACCAGTGAACCCCTTGAAAATTCCAAAGGATTTCATAATTCAGGTCAGCCTGCTGTCACTATGCTCTTGGCTCTGGCGCCGTCATATATGCGGACTCATCCACAACTCCAGGTAATACGCAGGCCCTTCTCTCTGATGGTGAAATTCACACAAAAACCACACACACGTGCACACACCATAGTAAACTCAGGTCTCCAAAAAATAAAAATAAACAGACTTGACAGCTTGAGAACATCGAATGTGCACTGGAACAGAGAAGGGATCCCCAGTAATCTCTTTTTCACATTAGTAATTCTGTTTTGAGATGTGATCCAGATAGAACCAACAGATTATGTGTCACCCAATGACATATTGCCACAAAAAGGAGAGTCTCCTCTTTATGTCCCACTTAAAGGTGAATAAAGAAGAGGGAATGGGGACTGCGCCAAAAGGGTCCACAGTGGCGATGCTGCCTGGATTGACCTCACCTAGGCTGCCCAGTGTTACCACAAAAGACTTTTGTAAAATGGCCAGAGACTTCACAAAGGACAGGCAAGCGGTTGTCTGCAAAGTCAGGATCGCTCTCACGGTGGGGCTTCCTTAAGCAAGAGCCTCACAGATTCAGGAATCAGCAAGACAACATCTTTCACAGTCGAGTGTCTGGCCGAGTGAGCCAGCTATGGGCTGTTATTAAAATGTAGGCGTCTAGTTACAAGGGTTCCAAGTTCTGTGGGGCATGGATATCAAAGAAATGATTTTGCTTCTTGGAGCCATTTCCCCTAAATCACTTTCTCGAATTCAACTACCCAAGTAGTCCTTCAAAATGCTGACTGTGCAGCCACCGTATTCATGCAAGATCACGCCTTTACCTGCCACCAGCACACCTCCCTCCACAGCTCTGTGAGAAGGACTGGCACAGCCGTTTTTCAGACTGTGAAATACACCTGTGTTCAGGCTCAGCTCTTTATTTATTATTTTATTTTATTTTACTTTATTTTTATTTTTTGGATTCTGGATAAGCCCTTGTGCATCTCAGAACCTGTCTTTGTCTGCCCGGCGGGGATTATTCTATCATGTACCCTCTAGAGATGTCGGTGGGCATCAGTGGACGCTACCTATAAAACTGGAGTGGTGCTGTCACACATAGGTTGTGTTTCCAACATCGGATTTCTTTCTCTTGTTACCTCCTGTGTATAATCCTCTTCTGATCCTGCCCATAGATCTTACAATCTGTGTGCATGTGTGTGTGTCAGTGCTTATAATCTTGATGCCCTGAAATAAATCTCACCTAGGAAGGAATAGGCAAAAGTTATTCAAAACATACAGATTTCTGGTTTACAATGCCAAATCTATGGGAGAGGTTAGAGCCTTAATTTGGCATGTTGAAAAACACCCTTACTTTTAGAGTCTGCTTATCATGTACCTGTTCAGTCCCTGCCTCTCTGTTGGCTTCGGTTTCCTAAGTATCAAACAGGGGTAAAATTCAGAACTGTACTATCTTGAGCTCAGCACAAATATGTTTCTGCTGGCTGTAAGGCTGGGTGAGGTGTTGGCAGGTGAGCATGGTATCTCCCTGTCTGTACCTGGTTAGAGCAGCACAGCCTTTCTCAGAGCCCCTGACAAAGCCAGGGTTCAGCCAGGATCAAGCTCTGAAAGCACAGATCAGACTCCCAGTCTGGGTCTGTATTCTGACTAGTGTGTGATTCTAGTCAGATTCTTGGGGCCTTCCCCTTCTGTACAGTGGTCCTGTGCTCCCCACTGTTTGGTAATCCTCAAGTAATCCTGTCCCTTTGAGTGCGGAATGGATTTAGTGACTTCAGAAAAAAAAATAATACAATGTAATAATCTTCAAGATTCTATTATAAAATGACATCAGACTGTGAAAATGTCACTGAACCTGTGAAAAACACCATGAATACGTATGGCAGGAGATCTCGGTGACAGTTATCCCAAGTGGGAGGAGATAACATGCTCGGCACGGCCACAGGGTTAGGAGGGCGGCATAGCGTCTCCGGCCCTCTAAGGGCTGAGTCTGCTTTGCCCTTGAAAATATGAATCAGGTCCTTGATGTCCTCAAAGAGTGTCTGGGTCAGGTTAGCGAAAAATGATTATAATTTCTGCGGAAGAGAGAGGAGGTTATTGTTTTAATGCACTGGCATTCTGCCTTCACACATTCTTCACTCTATTGCATTGTCATCGCTGCCCAGACATCGGAAACCAGAGTCTTAACCTTGGTTCTGCAAATATTTTAGACCTTTAGCCCCACACCTGAGAGAGAAGAGGTTTCACATGCTGCGGGAGTCAATTTGAGATACAAGGTCACGGGTTTGAGAATATGTTTGAATTTGGGAGACCACAGAGCTGTTCAGATGCAAGGTCGTGAACCAGGCCCTTTACAGTCTTTTCTAATACATTCGTCAGCCAGGACAAACCTAGTCACAGAATTTTCCAGAATCACCATTCTGCTTAGCCTTCTCTTACTTAATCTGGCTTTTCTAACTGTTGTGATACATCATTTTCTTCTTTAGGTTTTCGGGTACACCAGTGAACCTTTGAAGGGCCCACTGGCTTTCCAACCTTGGGTCAGCCTGCTGTCAATATGCTCTAGGTCCTGGCATTGTCGTAATTACTGGGCCATCTACTACTCCAGGTAAGAAACAGGCCCTTTTCTCTGATGCTGAAAATCTGTCCACAAACAACACACACAGACATGCACACACATAATAGTGTCACCTCAGGCTCAAACTAGGAGAAAAAAAACTTGGCTGCTTGAGGCAGTGAAGGCATATTGGCACTGATGGGAGTCCTCTCAGCCATCTACAGACCAATCTGCTAACCCTGTTTTGAGACTGGGTCCCAACAGGAACACCAGGTATATATTGCCCAACAAACTGTTCCTGCTCAAAGACAGCCCAGTTTTCATGTCCCTCTTCCAGAAGTACATCAGGAAGAGGGTATGGGGACTGAATGGGCTTGCAGTGGCAATGTGGCCTGAGTTGGCCTTACCTAGATCATCTATCGTTATGTTAAGGGAATTTTTGTAAAATGACCAGAGGCATCACGAAGAAAATGCAAACCAACGTTGGCAGCATTGGTAATGATGCCCATAACGATGATTCCCAAAGAAAAAAAAAAAAAACTCCCAAATTCACGAATCAGCACGACATCTTTCACAATTGAGTGGCTCTCAGCAAGTGAGCCAACTATTGGGGCTGTTACTAGAATGTGTGTACCTGGTTACAAAGGTTCCAAGTTCTGTTGATCTTGGTTATCGAGGAAGCGATGTCACTTTCTAGGGTCCACTTCCCTAAATCACTTCCTGGAATTCAACTATCAAAATAGTCCTCTGGGCTGCTGACTGCTTTGCCACCTTGTTTCTGCAAGATAATATCTTTACACAGTGACACCAACACAACTCTCGTCACAGCCTGCGGGACAGTTTGGTGTAGCTAGTTTCCCAGCATTGAAACCGACCTGTGTTCAGACATAACCCATTATTTTTTCTTTTTCTGGGTCTTGGCTAAGCCATTATGTCTCCCAAAACCTGTTTTCTGTCTGATAAATGGGGATTATTTTACCATGTACTCCCTAAAGATATGAGGAGGTGTAATTGGTTACTACCCATAAAATTCGAGGAGTCCTGTCACCTGTAGGTGGTGCCACTATTTTCTGTTGTCTTTCTTTTGCTACCTCCCATGCATGCTCCTCTTCTTATTCCACCCATAGATCTTATATCTAGAGATTGTGAGTGAGTCTGTGCATTTGCCTGGTGCTCAAGATCTGGATGCCCAAAAATAAATGAACACCACCCATGGAAAAATAGACAAGAGATTTTTTAACATACAAATTTCTGATTTTTAGTGTGAAAACTACGGGAGAGGTTAGAGCCTTAATTTGATTTGTCAGATACTACCTTTATCTCTGGAGTCTGCTCGTCATGTACAGGGTACATTTCCTGCCTCTGTGGACCTCAGTTTTGAAAGAATCCAATGAGAGATGAAACAAAGAACTGCATAATCATGAGCTCGGCAGAAATAAGTTGCCACTGCCTTTCACGCTGGGTGGTGGCAGCTGCTCATGACATCTCCATAGCCGTATACGGTTAGCCCCCCACAAAGCTTTTTATCAGCCAGGACCTCGCCCTGGGGACAGGGACCAACATTCATACCTGCAGTGTGCATTCCGACCGGTCCACGGTGCTGGGCTGCACTAACCCTCCTGTGGCGCTCCCCATCCTCTCACCAGCTCTCAATAACCCAAGCGTCCTTGTACAAATATCCTCGTGGGATCCTTTTTTTCAGTGTAGAATATATTTAGTGACGCAGATGACAAAATAATACAATGTCAGCTCCAAGATTTGGTTATAAATAGTCATAACACCATGAAAATACATAAAATCTCTAAAAATACCATGTGTATGTTTGGCAGGAGATTTCATAGGCACTCTGTCCAGGTGGAACACCTGCTTAGTGCCGTTATGGTATTCTCCACACCGCCTCTTACCCTGCAAGCACTGATTTAGCTTTACCCTAGAGAGTAAGAATAATATCCTTGATGTTATAACAGACTATGTAGGTCAGAATCATGAAAACTGTTTATGGCTGTTGTGGAAAAGTGACAAGGTTATCAGTTTAATGCCCCAGAACGCTACCCACAAATATTCTTCACTCTGGATGGTATTGTCATTGCTGTTCATCCATCTGAGAGCAGAGGCCCAACCTTGGCTCAGCAAACACTTTAGGCCTCTAGCCCAGCACCTGAAAGTGAAGATATGCCACATACTGCACAATGAGTCAGCTGAAGATACACAATCATTGGTTTGAGAATACATTTAAATTTGGACATTCCAACGTGGTTCAGAGGCGAGGTTACAAAGACGTTTTTCTCCAGGCCCTAAACGCCCCCGAGCCAGCACAGAACTGGTCCCAAGGGCTAACAAAAATCAACTTTGATTTCTCTTGTTTATTTTGTTCTCCCTGACGGTCCTAATAGCTGTTATCCCCTGTAGGCCTGACAGTACACCCGCTGATCTTCTCAAAGAATCCACTGATTGTTCAACCTCTGGTCAACCTGTTCTCATTATGCTCTTTTTTTCTGGCTCTTTTATGAATTCTGAGTGGCCCACAATGCCAGAAAAGAGAGAGGACCTGCTCTCTGTGATGGAGATATCAACGTGCTCACACACACAAACACAAATACCCCAGTCATCTTAGAACTGCAATAAGGAGGAAAAAGACTTGACAACTTGGGCCCTTCAAAGGTACATTGGCGCAGATAAGAGGGCCCTCAGCAATCCCGTTTCCATTCTGCTAATTCCGTTTTGAGATGTGATCCAGGCAGGACCACCAGGTTATGTGTTGCCCAATAACCTATTCCCTCTCAGGAATGGTCCTCATGACCCTACCTTAGGCACATGAGGAGGAGGATATGGGGGCTACCCCAGAAGGGCTTACCTTATACAGAGCCTAGACTGACCACCTAAGCTGCCTAGTGTTGCCTCAGGAGACATCCTGTGACATGGCCAGACACATCCCAAAGGGAGGCAAGCCAATACATGTAGCATCAAGGAAGGCTCTCATGATGTGGTTTTTGGAAGGAAAAACCTCACAAACTTGGGAATTAGCCAGAGAAGATCTTCACAATCCAGTATCCCTTCCAAGTGAGCTGACTATGGGGGTGTTCCTAGAATATGGGTGCCCAGCTACAAGGGTTCCAAGTTCTGTTTGTCTCAGTTATCAAGGAAGTGACTTCCCTTTCTGGGACCCCTTCACTGAGTCGCTTCCTTGAAGTGCGCCGCCCCACGCGGTCCTCCAGCCTGCTGCCTGCTGAGCCACCTTACCCATGCAGGATTATCTTTATGCAGTGATACCAACACAACTTTCCCACAGTTTTGGGGAAAAAAAGACTTGCAGTCATTTTTCAGGCTTTGAAATAGGCCTATATTCAGACTCAAACTTTTTTCCCAAAATCCTGGATAAGCCATTGCGGTTTCAGAACCAATCTGACCTATGTCTTCACAACGGGCATTATTCTATCATGGACCCTCTAGAGATGTCAGTATGCGTAAGTAGACACCACTTGTAAAGCTGGAGGAGTACTGCCACATGTCGGTCATGTTTCCAACATCTGTTTTCTTATTCTTGTTGCCTCCAGTGTATGCTCCTTTTCTGATTCTACCCATGGATCTTAACATCACCTCTGTGTGTGTGCATGTGTGTGTGTGTGTGTGTGTGGTAGTCAGTGCTTATGATCTGGATGCCAGAAATATATAAACCCCATCTAGGAAGGGACAGTCAAAGTTTCTCAAAACATAGAGATTTCTGATTTACAACGCCAAAACTATGGGAGCAGTTGGAGCCTTTGGAATCTGCTTGTCATGTACCCTGTTCTGTCCCTGCCTTTCTGGGGCCTGGTTCCCCAAGTATTTAATAAGGTTAACACTTAGAACAGCATAATCTTGACTCTTCACAATGTCTTCACAATGGGCATTATTCTATCATGGACCCTCTAGAGATGTCAGTATGCGTAAGTAGACACCACTTGTAAAGCTGGAGGAGTACTGCCACATGTCGGTCATGTTTCCAACATCTGTTTTCTTTTTCTTGTTGCCTCCAGTGTATGCTCCTTTTCTGACTCTTCCTCAATGCTGCCTACAGAGGTGGCAGCATCTCTACTTGGCACCATGGCTGCCCTCAGACCCCTTGTGAAACCCAGGGTTGTCAAAAGGAGGACCAAGAAGTTCATCCAGCACCAGTCAGACACATATGTCAAAATTAAGCCGGCTCCCTGGCTGGTGTGGCTCAGTGCATTGAGCACTGGCCTGTGAACCAGAAGGTCGCTAGTTATATTCCCAGCCTGGGCACACGCCTGGGTTGCTGGCCTGGTCCCTAGTAGGGGGCGCAGGAGACGCAACCACACATTAGTGTTTCTCTCCTTCTCTTTCTCCCTCCCTTCCCCTCTGTCTAAAAATAAATAAACAAATAAAATCTTTTAAAAACATTAAGCATAACCTGGCAGAAACTCAGAGGCATTGACAACGGGGCGCACAGAAGATCCAAGGGCCAGATCTTGATGCCCAACATTGGTTATGGGAGCAAAAGAAAACAAAGTACATGCTGCCCAGTGGCTTTCGAAAGTTCCTGGTCCACACATCAAGGAGCTTGAAGTGCTGCTGCTGTGCAACAAATCTTACTGTGCTGAGATTGCTCACAGCATCTCCTCAAAGAACCGCAAAGCCATCGTGGAAAGAGCCGCCCAGCCATCCTAATGCCAGGCCGCGCAGCGAAGAAGAGGAATAGACAGCTTGTGTACACATTGCATTTGTGTTAATAAAACCATAAAATTCTGCACCCTCCCCCCCAAAAAAGAGCTGTATAGTCTTGAGCTCAGCGTAAACATATTTCCAGTGGCTGTAACACTGGGTTTGGTGTTGGCAGGTGTGCACGCGATCTCCCATGTTGGTACGCAGTTACAGCAGCACAGTAGTCTTTAGCCCCTGACAACACCAGAGCTCAACCAGGACCCTGCTTGGAAAGCACAGACCAGAGGTCCTACCTGGGCCTGCATTCTGGCCTACCTGGGGCCTTCCATGTGTCCTTGCAGTTCCTCTTTGTAATCCCTGAGGTTTGGTGGGAACATTCTCAAGTAATCCCCTCCCCTTGAGTGCAGAATGGATTCAGGAACTTTAGGGAAAAAAAACACAAAATAATACAATATAATAATCTTCAAGATTCTATTATGAAATGACATCAGACTGTGAAAATGTCACTGAACCTGTGAAAAACACCATGAATACATTTGGCAGGAGATCTCAGCGACAGTTATCCCAAGTGGGAGGAGATAACACGCTCAGCACGGCGGCGGGGTTAGGAGGGTGGCACAGCATCTCCAGCCCTCTAAGTGCTGAGTCTGCTTTGCCCTTGAAAATATGAATCAGGTCCTTAATGTCCTCAAAGAGTGTCTGGATCAGATTAGAAAAAAATGATTATAATTTCTGCGGAAGAGAGAGAAGGTTGTGATTATAATGACCCGCCATTTTGCATACAACATTCTACACATTTTTTAAACAAAATTCATACTTTATTTACATTGAAATAAACTATACAAAATTAACTTTCTTCATCAAAAATATTTTCTGTGTTATTCCTAGATAACGACAAAACACATTTTTGTAGATTTTCCAGGTGCTGCTTATAAATCAAGATAAGGTAGTGGATATAGTCATGGAAAAAGAATAAAACAAACAAATCAGTTGTCAGTCCCCATGGCCTCTGACTCTGTCTCAACCACAAACCAGAAGTGTTTGACACATACCTGCTAAAAAGCTCATGAAGATATAAGCTCAGCAAAAGGATGTAAACAGCAACAACCAGGTGTAGAACAACAATGGCAGGTTCTTCTATTTAGCCTTTAACTATAACTTGTTCTTATAAGATCATTGAATGAAGACAAACATCTGCCCTGAAATCCTTGCTTGGGAAGCTCATGTTTCTTTCACTGTCTGGTAATTCCCTTAACTGTCCATTACAGATTTTTAATAGCATACTTAAAACTCTTGCTATTCAAAGGTTAGCTGCAAGCTTCACTGTAAGATTTCAGAAAATGTATTCCTTCCTCCCACACCTCCTCAAAATTTATTTCTCCAAAGAACTGATAACTCAACACCCGACAACTGGATCCACAGTGATAATAAATGCTACACCTACATGACTTAACTAAAACAGTTAAAAGGTGCCATTAGCAGAGATCACGCAGACATGTCATGTGGCACTTTCAGTGCTATCTTCTGGAAGAACAGCTAGTTTCCCAAAGCATGAGAGTTCAGACGGGGGCCATTTGAACAGGCAGATTATCGATGGCTAATGTACCCAACATATTCAGTGACTAAGTGGCCTACACACGTCTTGTAGCTCTTCCATAAGATATCAAACTTCTTACAGGTTTTTTCAATATCATCTATAAGAGTACCTATTTTTAAAGTCTCTCAGGTACTTTCAATGGTTTCTGAATTATCTGTAGGAAGCTCTGACTTAGTTGTGTAGAGTTTGATATATGTGTCCATTATTAAATCCAAGTCATGTTTTATGTCAAAAGCTAAATTACTTGAACTTTGCTCTGTCAAAGTGTTCCCTGGGTATGCTTTGAGACGTTTTCACCCATTTCATAGCATGCATTCTCAACCTTCAGCATAGAAAGAATACATAGGACCTTCAGGGATGCATAAACATTGGGGAAAAACTTGATGTCTGGCAGGTGGAGGGCTTCACAAATGGTGGATGGAAACTATATCTTTCCCTCTGTGATTCCACTTGATTCTCCAACAATGCAGCTCAGTCTGAGAGTGTGTCAGAATTAGGTAGGCCACTTCTGTACATGTCAGCATGGTGCTCCTCGATGTTTTGAATTTGAGCTGTCCACATGACAAAGGGTAACAGAAATCAGCATTTAAGAACTGAGAATATATCTTTCAGTTTCTGAATAATGTGTTCCGCTGTTGGAACACTCAGATCTTTTTTATAGTAACTCTCAGAGGTCAGCTGAGATTCCAGGTTCCCTTGCTGAGCTCAGGAAGCCTCATCTGAATATCGAGTTTGGTTGCCATGACATTCTACATTCTGTCCCTCCATCAAAGACCAATGTGAGTGCCTGCAGCAAAGGTTTTTCAGCTGCCTTTTTAAGGAAACGCCTTGGATTTCAGCAGCCTTCTGCCTCACTTGGACAGATGAAATCCCTGCTGATTTTCACAGCCACCTACTATGTGGGCTCCTTTTCCCAGTGCTGGTGTTCTGGGCCGAGGGTCACAGGATGGGACTGAGACCTCTTGTTTACCAAGGAGGACCTCGCAGTTGAGAGATCCCTTTCGATTCTCAACCACCATATGTAGGTGCATGGCCACCCTGTTTTACATCTTCGCCTCTCCTGCCACTCTTAACTTGGTTTTTCTATATATTCTCACAGAAATACTGTTCAGCTCGTCTTCAGATGAGTATCAGGTTAATAGTGCTATAATTTAGTTTTAATTTTCACGTGGTCATGGGAAGAGGTGTGTACAGCTCCTACTGACTCTACCATCTTGGTTGTTAAACTGAGCTTGAGTTTGTAAGGAACTGCAGTGCTGTTTTCTAGAGCTGCTGGGTGATTTTACTTTCCTTTATTTGGCAGAATAATATTTCAGTTTATGGATCAAACCACATTTTGTTTATCTACTTCCCCACTGATAAGCATTTAAATTGCTTCCACCTTTTGGCTATTGTGAATAGTGTGGCTGTTAATATTCATTTACAAGTTTGTGTTTGAAAAACTTGGTTGAATTATTTGCAGTGTGTATCTATGAGTGGGCTCATTGACCCCTGTGGGGATTGTCCTTTAATCTTTTTTTTTTTTACCAAATGCCAAACTATTACACACATAAGACATGTCATTTGACATTTCCACCAGAAAGTGTTTAAGCATTCTGATTTTTCTACACCATTGCCAACATTTGTTATTTTTAGTTTTCTTCCTTAGAGCCGTTCACCTGTTGGTGAAGGGGTATTTCATGACAGTTTTAATTTGTATTTCCATCATGACTAATGATGTTTAACATCTTTTCATATGCTTGTAGACCACTTGTATGTCTTCTCTGAGGAAGGGTCTATACAGGTCCTTTGTGCATTCTAAAATTTGGGTTGTCTGCCTTCTTGTTGAAGAACTTAAATATTTTCCTATATTTTGGATAACAGACTCTTATCAGATATATAATGTTCAAATATGTTCTTCCATTCCGTAAGCTGTCTTTTTCCTTACTGGAGAGCTTCTTTCAATGCACAGAAGTTTTTAGTTTTAAAGACATTCAATTTATCTTTTTTCTTTTTTTGCTCTGTTTTTGCAGATCTAAAAAATCATGACTAAATCTAGGGTTTTGCCAGGGCCTTCAATTCACAGTTCACACACTCCACTCAAAGTTTTTCTCCAAAGGCCATCTCTTTTTCAGTTGGTCCAGAGGTTCAGTGTTCTCATCAGAAGAAAGGAGCACACATCCATACTCAGGAGGGCAGGAGGGCAGGAGGACATGGCACTGATGGTGCTGTGCACACTCCCTGCTGTGAAGCGCATCTCACTTCAAACTAGAGTGCAAGCTCTGAAGCACAGGGTTGTTGTCTGTGCTCTGTGCCATAAATTATGGTTCACGCCTAGAAACGTTCCTGCACTTAGTGGGGCTTCCTGTGTATTTGCAGAATGAGGGAGCCCTCACCAGGCCCATCACAGACCAGTGAGGGAGCAGGGATCCCACTGCTCACCACTTGGCATTTCTTCCCTGGTCCACCCAGGGCAGAAACCACTACTGAAATTTCCAAAGATTCATTTTAAATGAGAACCTCAGAGACAGTAAGGGATGAGGCTTTGTTGTTGGAAAGAGGAAAAGGGTAAGTTAACACCTACACAGCCCCTTTAGTAGACCTTTCAACAGAACTAGGCACATAGAAAGCACTTTCTAGGGACGACGCCACTGAGTCTCTACATAAGCCTGTGACGAGGGTCCTCCATTCACCCAGCTGTTCAGAGGGGCAAAACTAAGTCTCAGGGAGAAGCAGGGTCATTCTAAAGACTCCCAGCTGTCAGTCAGCCAAGTCACCATGGTGCTGTGCAGAAACAGGTGCTCACCTTTGAAAAAGCAGCTCTGGCGAAATTCCTTAAGTACTCAGAAGAGCAGGGGCAAAGCTGGGGTCGCTGGCCATGATAGCAGGCGCCAGGTGTTTGACCAGCTTCGTCAGCCAGGGAACCTCGGTGGCCCACGCCATGCGGGTGTGCTGCCATGACTGTGTTTGGACATGGAGATGGCATGCACACCTTCCAACACCCCACCCAGTGTGAAAATTACCAGGAACACTTTTATGCTGAAATCACACTTAAATATTTATTAATTTCATTGCTCACTAAAATACTTAAGAAACCAAGGCCCACACAGAAGCGGGGACTGGACAGACTACATGATAAGAAGACTCCAGATATAAGAGTGTGTTTCCAACTGCCAGGATAAGGCTCTATGCCCTCCCATTAGTTTGGCACGGGAAATCAGAAATTCAAGTGTTTTGAAATGCTCTTGAATATTCCTTCCTAGGTGAGATCTTTTTTTTTTTTTCTGGGCATCCACATTATGAGCTCCTAAAAACACACAGAAATAAAACAAAAACACACAACGATATGTACACTAGGTGTAAAGACTAAGGGCCAGGTCAGAAGAAGGTTGTACACACAAGGTGACAAGGGCAAATAAAACAGATTTTGATGGCACTACCTACATGTGACAAAACTCCTCCAATGTTTCAGGTATTATTTCATATATGCCTGCTGATATCCCTAGCGAGTACATGCTAGAATAATCCCCCTTGTGCAGACAGGAGACAGAAAGATCATAACAGACACAGTGACTTATCAAAATCCAGAAGAGGTAAGAATGACAAGCTTATTATGAACACCAGTCTGTTTCAGAGCTGGGGTCCTGGCTAAAACAGAACTCCCATGTATTGTGTAGCAAGGTATTTTGCTGACACTGTGTAAAGACGTGGACTTGTGTGGACAAGAGGACTAAGCTATCAAAATCTCAGAAGATAATTTGGGTAAGTATGATTCCAGGAGGTGACTCAGGGAATAGAAATGCAGGAAGTCAACTTTTTGATAACTGACTTTAACAAAATTTTGAACGCCTGAAACCAAGCAGCCACATTCTAGTAACAGCCTCATAGCCAGATCACTTGGCAAGAGACACGCCATAGAGAAAGATGTTGTCTTACTGTTTCCCGAATTCCTGAGTCTCCTGCTTAGAAAAACCCACTCTGAGAGCCTTCCCAGATTCTGCAGACATTGTCTAAACCCTGTCCCAAAATATCTGGCCATTTTTGGTGAGATCACCTAAGGAACACTAGACAACCTAGGTAAGGCCAATCCAAGATACCTGACTCCTGAGAGCCCTTTCCCAGCGGCTCCCACACACTTTTCTTCATGTGCCTAGAAGAGGTTGTTGGGCAACATAACCTGGTGATTTTATATGAATCATATCCCAGAACAGAAACAGTAGGGTGGAAGGAAGGCTGCCGAGGGGCTTCTTATTGTGCCAAAGCACCTCCGAAGTCCTCAAGCTGTCGAGTCTTTTTCCTCCTTGTTAGAGGTCTAAGCTGACTGTGGGTATCCGTATATCTGTGTGTGTGTGTAACTCCTCTGTCAGAGAGATGGTCCTCTCCTTATCTGGAGTTGAGGGTGACTCAGCAGTCACAACAGTGATGAAACCAAGGGCATGGTGACAGTAGGCTGACCAGACAGTGAAAATCCAGTGGACTCTTCAAGGGACTCATTGGTGTTTCCAAGGGCCGAGAGAGAATAATGGTATATTGAGACATTCAGGAAGGCCAGAGTCAGCAAGAGAAGACAAAGCAAAACGGTGATTCTGAGAAATTCCTGAAACTAGGTCTGTGCTAGATTGAGGGGGTTGCATTGGGAAGGACAATTACTATATAAGGCCTTGGCACAGTACAATGGAGGTCGCTCTTCATAGCCTGACATCTGAATAGCTCCAGAGTGTTCCAATTTTAAATATATCATCAAACCTGTGATCTTTCATCCCAAACTGACTCATTGCACAGTATGTGAGCCCTCTTCACTCTCAGGTGCTGGTCGTGGGGCTCGAAGGGCTCTGCAGCAATGACAATACCATGCAGAGTGAATAAAGTTTGTAGGCAGGATGCTGGGCCATTAAATCATAAACTTCTCTCTCTTCCACAACAATTATAACCATTTTCCACTACTCTGACCCAGGTCCTCTTTTAGGATAATAAAAACCTTATTCACCTTTCACATGGCAAAGTGCAGTCGGTGCTTGAAGGGTGAGAGACAGGGCGGACCCTATCTTGGCTGTGCCGAGCGGTTATCTCCTACTTGGGAAGCCTTCCACTGAAATTTTCTGTTAAACACATTCAAGTTGTCTTTCAGAGTTTCAGTGACAATTTCATGGCCTCTTGAATAAAAATCTAGGTACCTAAAAATTCATATCACAAAGAAGGGTCCGCATGTTGGGCAAATATCTCTACTATGTTACACAGAGGGTCAATTTTTATTTTGCACAGAGGCTTACGTGTGCCTGGAGGGCTTTAGGAACAGACAGAGGTGGACAACAAGGGTTAGACACATCATTTTACATGTCTGTCTGAGTCACAAGAGACATGTTCCTCTCATTGACTCACCTTGCAAGTAAATATTCCTTCAAGAATTCTTCTAAGGTTGGAAGATGCCTTTTGTTTTTATTTTTTAATTAAATATATTTTATTATGCTATTACAGTTGTCCCTTTTTTTCCCTCTTTGTCCCCCTCTGTCTGTTACCCCCCTCCCACCAGCATTCCCCCCCTTAGTTCATGTCCATGTGTCATACATATCAGTTCTTTGGCTTCTCCATTTCCTGTATTATACTTAACTTCCCCCAGTCTATTTTGTGTCTACCAATTATGTTTCTTATTCCCTGTACCTTTTCTCCCATTCTCCTCTGCCCCCTCCCCGCTGATAACCCTCAATGTAGTGCTTCCCAGGCAAGGTAAAGCTAAAGAAAACGCGTTCTGAAGAAGGCTTGCTAGTAAAGGAACCTTGGAGACAGAGCAGTGTCATTGTTCCAAGTAACAGGCACTGCCCCCTTGTGGTCCGATGAGAAATGGCACAAGCGCTGCTGGGTTCATAGCTCTGTGAGCAATAGAACACAAACCAAACTGAGATGTGTCCTTAGGCTTCCCTCTGGACTGAATTATATCGTGTAAGATTCAAGCTTTCTGGGGTGCAATCCAGTGCAAGTCAAAGTATTTGGCATTTCTCAACATGAAAAATGTAGGCCAGGTCCCAAGTGCAGTATTTGAGGGAGTATTTATTGGATATCTGATTCAAGCCCAGGGTCAAACACAGCAAATAATGAGGGAAAGGGTTGAGAATAACTTGTCTATTTTACAGCTCTATGTGCCTTCTTTAAAAAAAAAAAGATTACTATAATTACTGATGCACATTTATGAAATCCTCCTGATCACATAAACAATAAAATATTTTCTTAAATTGGAAGATTACAACTCATCTGTAATATTCAACCTAAATTCAACAATAATTTTTTAATGAGATCAACCTGTATCCTTGATCAATTTTTCACTTGTGTGTGTATGTACACACAATATCCCATTGCTTTTAATTTTTACCAAATATATGTTTCATCACTATATAGTATTCCTTCTAAAATCTGGTACATGAATGACACTCTTCTGTTATTCTGAAACTGGAAAAGCCAGCTTTCATGCTTCTAGTCACCTATCAGACCCCATAAGCAAAGACAGGTATTGAATCTTTGTGGGTGCTTTATTCAGATGGCTGGTGATCTGAGAAGACAGCAGGTTTGCGCCCTAACAGACTGTCGTAAATTCCATTTTAAACCAACCCTTTTAGTAGGTAGATACACTTTGTCTCCTCAGGCAACCAAAAGAAGGACAACAACAAATTTAAAAACAAAAAATAACCAGAACTGCCAGATAATCGAACTGTATGGAAGTCCAACAATCAAGAAGAAACATTCATTCAGACTGGTAGGAGGGGCGGAGACAGGCAGCCAAAGCAGAGAGGACACATGGCAAGGCAGTAGCTGGGGGACCAGGCAGTCCCACATTTGCAGGTGGATAAACCAGGAGGAACAACTGGGGAGCAAGAGAGATGTGCAACCCAGGGATCCAGAACAGGAAAAGAAAGCCTCAAAACCTCTACCGGTAGAAACCTGTGGGGGTTGAAGCAGCAGGAGAAACAACCAGCCTCACAGGAGAGCTCGTTTGAGGGACCCACAGGATCCTAGAATGTACACAAACCCACCCACCTGAAAATCAGCACCAGAAGGGCCCAATTTGCTTGTGGGTAGCAGGGGAAGTGACTGAAAGCTGGCCAAGATCCAAGCAAGTGGCACTGTTCCCTCTTGATCCCTCCCCCACATACAGTGCCATAAGGCAGTCACGTGGGTTGCCCCACCCTGGCCAATACCTAATTCTCCGCCCCTCACAACTTAACAGGCATGCCAAGACAAAAAAAAATATGGCCCAAAGGAAAGAACAGATCAAAGCTCCAAAAATAGAACTAAGCGATGAAGAGACAGCCAACCTAACAGATGTAGAGTTCAAAACACTGGTAATCTGGATGCTCACAGAATTGGTGGAGCATGGTTGCAAAAGGGAGGAAAAATGGAAGATTAAGCAAAGTGAAATAAAGAAAAATGTACAGGGAACCAACAGTGAAGGGAAAGAAACCGGGACTCAAATTAACGATTTGGAGCAGAAAGAAGAAGTAAACATTCCACCAGAACAGAATGAAGAAACAAGAATTTTAAAAAATGAGGAGAGGCTGAGGAACCTCTGGGACAACTTTAAATGCTCCAACACCTGCATCATAGGGGTGCCAGAAGGAGAAGAGGAAGAGCAAAACATTGAAACATCTTTGAAAAAATAATGAAGGAGAACTTCCCCAACCTGGCAAAGGAAATAGACTTCCAGGGAGTCCAGGAAGCTCAGAGAGTCCCAAAGAAGTTGGACCCAAGGAAGCATACACCAAGGTACATCATCATTACATTACCCAAGATTAAAGATAAGGAGAGAATCTTAAAAGCAGCAGAGAAAAGGAGACAGTTCCCTACAAAGGAGTTCCCATAAGACTATCAGCTGATTTCTCAAAAGAAACCTTACAGGTGAGAAGAGGCTGGAAAGAAGTATTCATGGCCATGAAAGACAAGGACCTACACCCAAGAATACGCTATCTGGCAAAGCTATGATTTTGAATGGAAGGGCAGATAAAGTGCTTCCCAGACAAAGTAAAGTTAGAGGAGTTCATCATTACTAAACCCATAAACCCATATGAAATGAAATATTAAGGGGATTAATCTAAGAAAAAGAAGATGATCAAAAATATGAACAGTAAAATGACAACAAACTCACAACTATCAACAGAACCTAAAAAAACAAAAACAAAACCAAACTAAGCAAACTGCTTGAACAGGAACAGAATCACAGAAATGGAGACCACATGGAGGGTTATCAGCAGGGAGGGGGAGGGTGGAGAATGGGATTAAAGGACAGGGAATAAGAAGCATAAGTGGTAGGTACAAAATAGCCAGGGGGAGATTAAGAATAGTATAGGAAAGGGAGAAGCCAAAGATCTTACATGTACGACCCACAGATATGAACTAAGTGGGGGATGCTGGTGGGAGGGGGCATGCAGGGCAGAGAGAAATAAAGGGGAGAAAAAAATGGGACAACTGTAATAGCATAATCGATAAAATATATTTAAAATAAAAAAATAAATAAACCAACTCTTTTATAAGGAGAAGAAAAGTGTAGGTAAGGGATTTGGAATTCAGGGAAAACGTTAATCAGAAAAAACAGCTTGTTTTGTTTCTTTGCGATGTCTTTTTCCCCTCATTTCTTTTTCAAGACCACTTTGGATGTTCATGTTAAGCTGATCCCATCAGTATAAAAATGGTGAAGCTGGGGCCCTGGCTGGTGTTGCACAGCAGGCTGAGTACCAGCCTGTTAATGAAAAGGTCGCTGGTTTGATTCCATCAGGGCACAAACCTGCGTTTCAGGCCAGGTCCCCTGTTGGGGGCATGCAAGCGGCAACCAATCTATGTATCTCCCCCACATTAGTGTTTCCCTCCCTCTCTTTCTCCCTCACTTCCCCTGTCTCTAAAAAATAAATAAATAAAATCTTTTTTTAAAAAAATAGCTGCAGCATTCTTTCATCTGTGCCCTGGGTGGTGGGCACCTCACCCTGGAGTGCAATGGCTCACATACCATCTTAATTGCTTGCAGTCTCCCTGAGGCACAAAGGTGGAACTGCTTCAGGCCCCCTGAAGTCAGGGTGGGTCAGACCTTCGGTTCCTGGAACAATAGCTTTTTACATACATAGATTACTAAGCTTACTATCTATTACTTGAAACCCACAGTTTTCCAACATTTGAGTCCCCCAGGTAGTAGTTCCTGCTGGCATCTTCCTCCAGCCAGCATAGCTCCTTTTTCCCTGATAGTGGACTTCACCTCCTGTCACTTCCAAGCAGCTTCTAAATCCAGAATTATTCACTCAACGTCCAGAGCCCTTCTGCTTGATCATTTTCTCCCACAATGCCAGACACGTCACACCGCGGTTTTTCATCTGTGTTTTATGTGGAGCTTCTCCCAGGCCAACTGCTCCTCAATCAAATTGCCCTTCAGGCCTTAGTACGGTACTTGGCATACAGTCAATGCCATTACTGGTTTGAAAAATACTAGTAATCTGAATGCGGTGCTCACTGTGACAGAAAACTTCAGCCCTCCATCAAAACCTATTCTCCTCTGAGGGTGCACAGCTGGACAGCCTCTCCGAGCCTTTCTTGTGAACACATGGCAGTACCATTTCTTACCAATGCAAGAGGAAAGACACTAGTGTGTGCCATTGCAGACCTGGCCTATAAAATTCTCCCATATCACTCTGTCTTTGCTGCATCAACTGTAAGGATGAAGATCATTCTCAGCAATCAGACCACTGACATCCCAGAAAATGCCGACCTCACTCTAAAAGGTTGCACAGTTATTGTGAAGGGCCCCAGAGGCACCCTGTGGAAGGACTTCAATCACATCAATGTAGAACTCAGTCTTTTGGGGAAGAAAAAGAAGAGGCTCTGGGTTGACATGCGGCGGGGAACCAGGAACTGGCCACTGACCACACTATCTGCAGTCACGTGCAGAACATGATCAAAGGCGTTACACGGGGCTTCTGTTACAAGATGAAGTCTGTGCACACCCACTTCCCACCAACATCATTATTCAGGAGAATGTGGGTACAGGAAATCTCATTCATTGCTGACAGGAATACAAATGGTACAACCCCTTCAGAAGTTATTTTGCCAGGTTCTGAGGAAGCAAAGCATTGTGCTGTTCATATGGTACACCAGTTGTGCCCCAGAGTATTGACCCAACATAAATCCACATTTAAAAAACTAAGAAAATACATACGACAGTTTTATTCACAAAATAAAGGCCAAAACCTAGAAGGACCCAAGATGACCTTCAACAGATGAACAACAACCAAATGTGATACCATGGTTAGGGAAACTGGCCCCAGCCAAAACACAGGTAGGGGCTGACGTTGGCCTGCACCATCCAGGAAACTAGCCTGCATATGCAGTGGACAGCTACAGACCATATCAGAACACTACCACACTGCCCCTGCACAGCTGATCCTCTGCAGAGGGTAGTGGTTGGTAACCAATCGTCACAGCTGGTCCTTGCAGCTGACTGGCCTGTGTAAATCCCTCCCATTGACCTGCCAAGAGAAACCAAGACTCAACCACCAGAGGAGTGTGTACTCAGCCCACACAGAGGGTGCACCTCGAGTACACAGCTTAGGTGATGGGGGAGGTTGTACACTGGGCCCTACAGAACACCTACTGCATTAGGCCATGCGACCAAGACAGGGAGTCAGAGCAGCTCTACCTAAGACATAGAAACAAACACAGAGAGGCTGCCAAAATGAGGAGACAAAGAAACATGGCCCAAATGAAAGAACAGATCAAAACTCCAAAAACAACTAAACAAAATGGAGATGAGCCATCTATCAGATGCAGAGCTCAAAACACTGGTAAAGATGCTCAAGGAACTTAGTGAGGACCTCAACAGCACAAAAAAGACTGCTCAGAAATGAAGGGCACACTAAGTGAAATAAAGAACAATTTACAGAGAAACGAACAGTAGAGTGGATGAAGCTGAGAATCAAATCAATGATTTGGCACATTGGGAAGCAAAAAACAACCAAGCAAAACAACAAGAAAAAAGAATCCCCAAACAATGAGGCTAGTAGAAGCAGCTTCTGGGACAATTTCAAGCATTCCAACATTCACATAGTAGCGGTGCCCAAAGGAGAAGAGCAAGAGCAAGAAACTGGAAAGCTATTTGAAACTTAATAAGAGAAAACTTCCCTAATTTGGTGAAGAAAATAGACATGCAAGTCCAGGAACCACAGAGTTCCAAACAAGATAGATGCAAAGAGGGTCAGGCCAAGACACATCATAATTAAAATGCCTGAACGTTAACGATGAAGATGGCATCTTAAAAACAGCAAGAGAAAAGAAGTTCATTACTTACAGGGGAGTTCCCATAAGACTGTCAGCTAATTTCTCAAAAGAAACTTTGCAGGCTGGGGGGGATTGGCAAGAAATAGTCAAAGTCATGAAAAGCAGGGACCTATAGCTGAGACTGCTATGCCCAGCAAAGCTATCATTTAGAATCGAAAGGGCAGATAAAGAGCTTCCCAGATAAGAAAAAACTAAAGGAGTTCATCATCACCAAACCATTATTAGATGAAATCGTAAACAGATTTATTCAAGAAAAAGAAGATCAAAACAATGAACAATAAAATGGCAATAAATACATATCTATCAACAATTGAACCTAAAAAAGAACAAACTAAGCAAAAAAGAAAAACAGAGACAGAATCATGGATATGGAGAGGATTTTGACGGTTGCCTCATGGGAGGGGGTGTGGGGACATGGGTGAAGAGGTGAGGGGATTAAGAAGTACAAAGAGATCGTTACAGAATAGCCATGTGGTGTAAAGTACAGCATAGGAAACAGAGTAGCCAGAGAATGTATACACATGACCCATGAACATGAATGACAGTTTGGGGATTGCCTGAGGGAGCTGGGAATACTGAGTGGGGTGGGGAGGGAATATTTCGGACAACTATAATAGCATAATCAATCAATATAATTTAAAAAATAAAAGAGATATGAAAGACATATGAAAAGATGCTCAACATCACTAATCATCAGAGAAGTGCAAACTGAAAACAAAATGGGGATATCACTCATACCTGTCAAATTTGGTTATCATCAAATTTAGCTATGAATAAATAAAAAATGACAGCTTTTGGTGAGAATGTGGAGAAAAGGGAACCCTCATGCCCTTTGATAGAAATGCAGACTGGTGCAACTACTATGGCAAACAGTGTGGAGGCTCCTCAAAAAATTAGAAATGAAACTGCCTTACGATCCAGAGATTCCTCTTCTGGGTATATACCCAAAAAATACTCTAAACACTATTCAAAGAATATATGCACTCCTATGTTCATTGCACCATTATTTACAATAGCCAAGATATGGAAGCAACCCAAGTGCCCATCGATAGACAAGTGGGAAAAAAAAGCTGTGGTACACATATAAAATGAAATATTGTTTGGCCATAAAAAAGAATGAAATGTCACCATTTGTGATAGCATGAATGAATCTAAAGGGTATTATGCTAAGAGAAATAAGTCAGACAGAGAAAGATAATGACTTCACTTACATTTGGAATTTAAAGAGCAAAATAAACCAAAAATACAAACAAACTCATGGAGACAAAGGTCAGATGGATGGTTGCCAGAGGAGAGACAGGTTGGGGGTTGGGTTAAAAAAGGTGAAGAGATTAAGAACTACAAAGCAGTCACGGGGATGTAAAGTTCGGCACAGGAAATACAGTCAATAATACTGTAATAACTATGGTGCAAGGTCAGTACTCAGAATATCAGGGGCAACTTTGTAAAATACATGATTGTTTAACCACTTTACTGTATACCTGACACTAATACAAAATATTGAATGTAAACTGTAATTAAAGAAAAACTTTAAAAGAGACAGGCATCGGGCACTGTGGTTTCCCTGCTTCGGGGGCAGTGCTGTTGCTGACCACCAGGGTTACCTGAGTCCAGCTGTAGCAACTGGAGCAGGAGAGTCGCATTGCCCCTTGCTACCCAGTTCCCTGCCCCAAAACAAATGTGTGCTTCCTATTTTTATCATCTCTTCCTAATATCTAGCGGATCAATGTTGGGATGGCTCCGCTTACCTCTTGCATCAGCAACTGTGTTCTGAGCCTGTTAAGGTGTCCATGATGAAAAAAATCAATAGCATCCCTGCCCTCTAGGTACTCACAGTTTGGAGGGCAAGATGGACAAATCCACTAAACAAAAACAAATAAAACAAAAGAACCGATGCCACTTCAGAAAACAGCAGGGAGCCACCAGAAACTCTAGGCTCCACCAGGTCAGAGGGTTTGAAAAGGCTGCACTGATATGTCATCTCTATTTTCAGCAGCTTGAGACAAAGCCAGCCCTGCACAGGTCTAGAGGTATTTAGCCTGAAAAAGAGGCACAGCCGAACAGGGACAGAGAAGAATGTTTTGGCAGAGAACAGTTCTGAGAAAAGGACCACTTTGGCTGCAGAAAGTTTAAAAGGGAATAGAAGGAAAAGGGCAGGGCCAGGGTCTGGCGCGGGCATGGCTGTATCCACGACCCATTGCTGTGTGACCGCACCGCCCCACCGTATCTGAACCAACAAACACATGCTCTCGGAGTGTCTGTGCGTGAGGAATCCAGCACAGCTCAGCAGATGCTTCTGCCAGTTTCTCCCAGTTCCCTGGGGTTGTCGTCCCAACTGCAGCAGGATCTGAGCTCACTCAGGGGTACCTGTGGGATTCCGTGTGGATGGAAGGTCCGACTTCTCAGTCTGCCGATCTGCCTTAGAGCGAAACCACGTGGGTCTCAACAGATATCAACTCATAACTAGAGCCTTATCCACCCATGTGACAGGTCTGAGAGAGAAACCAAGAGGTAACACAGTTCTAAGTGACCAACAGGTTCAGCACTGACTTTTTATAATCGCATCTTGGCAGTAACATTGGATCATTTTGAGGTCCTCTCTGGAGTCATTTAATTCATTCTGCACTCAAGGGGAGGGGATTACACAAGGAAGTGCTCACTGGAATGTTAGGATCATAGGGAGCCACTAGAGGCACAAGTGCAAGGCCCCACGAGGTTCATGCCTTTCCCCAAATCAGAGACTAGTAAGAAGGCACACCTAGGTATGAACCCTGTTCTTTGCCCTCAAAGTGCGGTCCTGGTGGCACATGGGCTTTTTCAGGAGCTCTGGGAGAGCTTGTGCTGCTGTAACCACGCACAGACACGGAGGTGGCACACACCCCTGCCCATACTTCACCCAGGGTGGAAGGAGCCTGGGTATTTTTATGCTGAGCCAGCCCTGATGCCATTCTAAACCTCATCTCTTATTTGATACTTGTGCAAATGAGGCCCACAGACAGGCAGAGACTGGACAGGCTACATGAGAAGCAGACTCCAGAGAAAAGTTAGGTTCCAACCTGCCAGGTCAAGGCTCTGTCCTTTCCCATAGGTTTGGCGTTGGAAATCAGAAATCCAAATGTTCTGAGAAACTTTTGTCTATTTCTCCCACATTGGGAGTGTTTCCCCACCACCCCGGGCCTCCAGATTGTGAGACCCAGAAACACACACACATTCACATTCACAGACACACTCAATGTAAGAACCATGAATAGGAACAGAAAAGAAGCATACGCACACAGTGACAAGAAAAGGGAAACAGAGGATAAAGGCACTGCCCACATGTGACAGCACTCTCCAGTTTTATAGGTATCATTCCGCATGTGCCTGTGGACATCCCTAGGAGTTACATGCTAGAATAAAAAATCCCCGTGTGCACACAGGAGACAGGCCTCGAGAGGAGCAGTGGCTTATCCAGCATCCAGAAGAAGTAAAAATGAGGGGTTGAGTGTGAACACAGGTCTGTTTCAAGCCTGGGACCTTGGCCTCAGCAGACCTTCCCAGGAGGCTGAGAAAGGCGTGTGGGTGTCCCTGTGTAAAGATATGTTCTAGCATGCACAAGGGCGCTGTGTAGTCAGCAACCCAGAGGACCATTTGGATAGGTATGATTTGAAGAAATGACTCAAGAAAAAAGATTCTAGGAAGTCACTTCCTTGATACCTGACCCCAGCAGAACTTGGAACCCTGTAACTAAGCACCCACAGTCTATAAGATCCCCAAAGCCAGCTCGATTAAGAGACACTTGAAGGTGAAAGACGTTGTCTTGCTGTATCCCAAGTTCCCAGGGCTCTTGCTTTAGGAAGCTTTGCCATAAGAGCCTTCCCAGATGCTGAACATGTTTTTGCAGCACACTCATCCCCAAGGTGTCTGGTCATTTTCCAGGAGGCTTCCTAAGGTGAAACACGGCAACCTAGGTCAGGCCAGCCCAAACCAAGTTACTTACCACTGTGAGCTCTTTCTGGGCAGTCTCAGTGCCTTCCTCTCCATGGGCTGTGGGGGGACATGAAGAGGGGGTCCATCCTGAGCAAAAACAGGTTGTTGGGCTTTACATATTCTGGTGGTTCGGTCTGGATCACATCCCAGGACAGAGCTGGCACAGTGGAAAGGGCATTGGTGAGGAACCTTTTCTCTGTGCCTGTGCTCCACAGAGGCCCCTCAGGCTGTCAACACCTTTTCCCTCCCTGGTGGAGGTCTGAGCCTACTGTTGGGCCGGGGCAGCTGGGAGGCGGTCTCCACCATCAGAGAGTAGAACCAGACTCTTACCTGGAGCTACGGGTGAGTCAGCAAACACGGTAGTGCCAGTGCCAGAACTAAGAACGCGCTGACAGCAGGCTGACCAGAGGTGGGGGATCCCGTAGGCTATTCAAGGGAATGAGTGGTAGCCTAGGGCCTAGAGCGGATATCAACGTATCAAAACAGTCAGGGGGGCAGAGTAAACAAGAGAAGGAGAAGCAGAAAGCTGATTCTTGGAAATCCCTGGGACCAGGTCCACCCTGGCTAAGGGCTGCACTGGGAAGGACGGTCACTGCAAAGGGCCTGGCAGGTGACAGAGCAGCCTGGTTTTCATGGCCTCACATCTGGACAGGTCGGTAGTCTCCAATTTCAAATATAGTCTCAAACCTATCATCTTGTATTTCAGATTGACTTACTGTGCAGTATGTGACAGGTCTTCACTCACAGGTGCTGGGCTAAAGGCCTGAAACATTTGTAGAACCAAGGTGCGGACTCTACCCTCAGAGGGTTGAACAACAATGACAACACCATACAGAGTAAAGACCGGTTCTAGTCAGGATGCCAGGTCATTACAATTATAATTTTAACTCTCTTCCACAACAATTGTAACTATTTTTTACTATTGTGATTTTGATGCTCCTTTAGGATATGAAAGACTTTAGTTACATCCCCAGGGTAAAACAGGCTCAGTGCTTGCAGGGCAGTAGACAGTGTGGACCCAGCCTTGGCTGTGCTGAGCAGGAGCTCTCCGCCCTGGACAGACTTCACTGAGGTCTCCTGCCCAGCACAGTCATCCAGTCTCCCGGAGCTTCAGCGACATTTTCAGTCTCATGAGAGAACCACTTGCTATGCAAAGATTCATATGATAAATAAAAGGCCATATGATGGACGAATATGTATAATATGTTATACAGATGGTAAATTTTTATTTTACATAGAGACTTACACATGAATGGAGTGATGGAGAAGATGAAGGCGGACACACATAGGGGTTGGACACATCATTTTATATGTCTGTTTCAGTCATGTAAATCTTCTCAGTGGCTTACCTAATATTTGGTACTAGTAGTGGGTTTTCATTAGCTTCCTAATAAAAGTAAAGAGCAGCAAGTAAATTCTCCAAGGATATAAAACACGTTCTGAAGAAGGCTAGCTAGTAAAGGAACCTTGGAGGCAGAACAGTGCCATTGTCTCAAGCAGACAGGCACTGCCCCCCAGTGGCCCAATGAGAAATAGCAGGAGTGCTACAGGGCTCATGGTCTTGTCAGCAATGGAAGCTAACACGGAGCTGAGACATTTTCCCAGGCTTGCCTCTAAACTCAGTTATATTCTGTAAGATTCAATGTTTCGGAGGAGGGGCGGTACATTCCAGTGTAATTCATTGTCCTGGCGCATCTTACTGTGAAAAGCATAGGTTAGTTTCCATCTGTAGCATTTCAGGGGGTTCTACACTTGGCACCTGAGCCAAGCTCAGGGTTCCAACACAGCAGAGTGAGGAAAACTGTTGTGAATAACTTGACTTCCTCACAGCTCTTTCTGACTGCTTTTAAAAAATCACTATAACAACCAAAGCATATTATGAAATCCTCCTGATCGTATTAACAATAAAATATTTTTAATTGGAAGACTACAACTCAATATATCTATGTAATAACATCTAAATTCATAGATTTTTTTTTAAATCGGGGCATCCTATATGCCTGGTCAGTTTATCACTTCATATAAGCAATTATCCCATCCCTTTTGATTTCTACCAAATACATGTTTCACTGCTGCATAGTATTCCTTCTAAAATCTTATACGTGAATGACGCTCTTCTGTCATTCCTGCTGCCATCTTCCTCCAGCCAGCATAGCTCCTTTTTCTCTGAAAGTGGACTTCACCTCCTGTCATCTCCGGGCAGCTTCTAAATCTAGAATGATTCACTGAATGTCCAGAGCCCTTCTGCCTGATCATTTTCTCCCAGGATACCAGGCATGTCACACCACGTCTTTTTTATGTAAATATACACTAAATTTATTGAAGCTGTGAATTACAATGTATATATTCTAACCCTAGAATTTCAGAAACACTTTACAGTTACTCTCCACACTTCCAGTTTTTCCTACAACATCTCTTGCTATTGAAGCAAAATGGAGTAAAAAATTAGAAACATGTCCCAAATATTCAAGTCATAGAAGTATTTATTTTTATTTTTGTTGCTAGGTTCACTGATAGTTGTACAAAATTCTACCTACTGTCCATAAATCACAGTAAGACAATGAAGCAAAGTCATAGTTCATCCTTCATAACCTCTTACCACACAGATTGTAAGAGGTTTAGGATCATATCTGACATAGAAGTACAGTTTTAATACTTCAGAAAATTTATCTACAAAAGAATGGATGTGAGGCCTGTTATTCAAAATGTAAAATGTAACCTGACCCAACTCATAGTCCAGATAGATGCCAATCCCTCTGGGCTTTGCCTTCAGCACAAGGGTGACAGGAAGAGACCCTTGTGCCACATAATGACTATTCTGCAGCTGAATCACCCAATTTCTGTCCTGGTGGGGCTGCTTTCTCTTCCTGGTAAGGCAGTCTTTACAAATCCCCACAGCCCACTCGGGCTTGTCATCCTCCTGGACCTCCCAGTAATGTTGGCCACAATCAAACCCTTTGAAACACAGGACAACTGGATTGGCCATAAATTGCTTTGGATTCCAACAGACTCTGCTTTTTCCTCATAAATGTTACACACTTTTTATCTTCAAATACAACCAGATTAGGATGTGCTATCTCAGGATCCAGAGTAACTTCTCTAAATTTCTTTATAATTTTCTGCAGAGCCAAAAACTGCTGAAGACTGCGTCCTTCTCTAACTGCACCAATAGTCAGCTGCGGGGCCTCGGACTTTCACAACTGTGGGGGGTGCTCTTGATATCCACCAGCACTTTCACCCATGGCATCTATTACAGGCCACTTCCTGTAGTAGATCCTTGAGGGTGGAAATGTGGTCTAAAAACACAGTTGTGTTTCGATTGAGTTCCTATTGAATGTTCTTCCTTTCTTCAATTAGCCTTGAAAGAACAGCCTCTTCCTCATGATCTACAGATTATATCAGATGCTCAAATTTAGAAGCTAATTTCCATCTCCAGTTTTGCACATTCTCTCTGTTATAAGAGTTTCCCGTCTTGGGTGGTGACTAGTTTTTCAAAGTCTGCCTTCTGCTTCTTGAGGTCTTGATGTAACTGCTCAGCCTCTGCCTGTGATAAGAAGTGGCTTCCTTCATGGGTCTCATCTGGTGGCCCTGGTGGTCAGGGGACTCAGTGTACAGGGGACACAGCACCTCTAGGTCCTCTCACAGAAGAGTGTCAGGACCTGGTTGTGCTTCTTGCACAAGCACCTCTCTTCCCGCCACTTTTTGCTCCTGCTGATCTGGAGGAAACTGGCAATGTCAGTCATCCTTCCCAGGGGAGTATCCTCCTCAAGTATCTCTCTTGGCATGGGTGATGGCAAAGAACAAGGGAAGCTGTGCCTTAGATCGGCCCAGGACTGCTGGTTGCAGGAGTGACAGAAGCCGTGCCCACATTTGGTGGTAACAGGGTCTTTCAGGTCATCCAGACAGATGGGATGGTTGGTTTCTGCCTGAAGTCCTGCCACAGCTGCTATAACCACCATTATGCCCTGAATGAAGGACTGGACTGAGGTAGGTGTTTGGTTTGTTTGTTTTTTTTTTCTTTTTCAGGAATTTTGATACTGTGAGATCTGTCCACTGAAAGCAGATGTACCTTCAGGTCCCTCTGTCCTTCCTGTCCAAATTCTCATTGTCAATTAAGGACAGCCCTTAGTGTCCTAAAAGGTCCTTACTTACAGAGGTAGGTGCCCAGAGGAGCTCCACTGTCCACCTGCAGCCAGTTATAGTAGTTAGAGAACTTGCTACTCTTGGCAGCTCAGAGGATATGAATCCAAGCTCAGCAATTCTCTCAGTCAAAGAGCAGTCACAACTCTTAGTTACCTATTGGCTACTGGAGGAGACAGCCTTGGGCAGATCTGTAAGGCTGGTCAAAGTGCAGGTCTCCCACAAGGGTCTTTGAAGACAGTCTGGCACAGGACTGCCACATCATGTCTTAATCGTCTTCATTTGATGTGGAGTTTCTCCAAACCCAACTGTTCCTCAATCAGATTGCACGCCAGAGAGGATCAAGATGGTGGAGGAGTGAATGGAAGTTGCACTGACCTCCTCCCAGGACCAATCTGGAATTACAACTAAATTGTGGAGAAATCACCCAGAGTAGATGACTGAACGGTAGCGAGAGAGAAGCCTTGTAACCTCGGACAGACAGAAGAATCAGTTCGGAATAACCTGACTGGCAAGGAGTGTGGCAGAGATGCGAGAGGGCTGTCTGGGCACCCTCAGGTAGTAGCACCAGAGGGATATTTGGTGGCCAGTGGGATTCCCCTGAGAAGAGCAGGGCCTAAACCATAAGTGGGGATCCCCAGCATCAAATACCAGAGCCCAAAAAGTATACAAGTAACAGCCAGCTGCAAAAAGCGGCAGGATTGCCTTCTGCCAGGCAGCTGGAGACTGAAACAGCCGTTTCAAGGGCCAATACATAAACTTTCATCTGCAGCCACTTACCCTGAGCTTCAGCAAAGGCAGGGGAAAAGTGGGCTAGAGACGCCTGCGGACAGACTGGGGACAGAGGCTTTGGGGAGAGAATTGGGAAGGTAGCAGCCGGAATCCTGGTGCTGAGCCATCCCCCACATGGCAGCATCTTGCTCAGGCAGGCCACTCCCCTGAGCAGCTGCAGCCTGAGGGGAAACATTAGCCCCAATCCCCAGGTGTGACTCTGCCCATGCCCTGTGGTACTTCAGGCTGACTGCTGAGTGCAGAGTGGCAGCCACAGACAGTAGATCCCTGCAAAGTGGACTAGCGATGCCTGAGGAGAAACTGGGGATGGAGACTTTGGGGTGAGAACTGAGAGAGTAGTCACCGTGATCCCGGTGTTGAGTCATCCTCCATAAGGCAGCAGCCATCTCGCCCAGGCAGACCACTCCCCTGAGCAGCAGCAGTCTGAGGGGAAACATTAGCCCCAACCCCAGGAGGGATTCTGCCCTGCCCTGTGGTGCTTAAACATGACTGATGAGCACTGAGTGACTAGATTAACAACGGAAGGAGATGGCCACAAACAGTAGATCCTGGAAAGTCTCAAAAAGACTGCCTAAGGTCTGACAGGGTCAACATCTGACTTCACTAGAGGTGGATCCAGAAAGAAAAAACAGCGGTAAATACTAGAGGTTACCAAGACAAAATCCAGTGTGGTCTTCTCCATGAATTGCAATATTTTCTTTACTACATAGCTTTTTAACATTCATTTTTTTGCCCACCAAGTTGGTGCATATTAAGTCACTAGGTTTTATACTATAGTTTATTTCTCTCCTTTCTTATAATAGTCTTAATCTCTTTACAGCCTTATTAATACTGGTTCATTTGCTGTTGATAGTGGGATTCCAGGGGGGAGTTATTTCTCCAGTCCTGGGTTTCTTTCCTGGGTTTTGTAGTTTTGCTCAGGCAGACAAATACTGGGAAGACAAAGACACGACCCCCAACCAAAAGGAAAGAAGGAATCTCCAGAAAGACTACTAAATGAAATAGAGTTAAGTAAACTATCAGATGTTGAGTTCAAAACAGTGGTTATATGGAAGCTCAATGAACTCAGTGAGCTCAGTGAGAATTACAAAAAACTACAGGGAAACTACAAGGAACTTACTGCAAACTACATCAGCATGAAAAAGGGCATAGAAACTATCATCAAGAACCAAGAGGAAATAAATAATACAATTTCTGAATTGAACAACACAGTAGAAGGAATCAAAAGCAGGCTAGATGAAGCAGAGGATCAAATTGGCAAGCTAGGGGACAAGGTAGAAAAAAATTCCCAGAAAGAGCAAGAAAATGAAAAAAGGCTCAAAAAGAATGAGGAGGTGTTAAGGGAAATGCAGGACAACAAAAAAGTAATAATATCTATATAACAGGAATACTCGAAGGAGAAGAAGAGGAGCAAGGGACAGAACACCTGTTTGAAAAAGTAATGATGGAAAACTTCCCTAATTTGAGGAAAGAAAAAGTCACACAAGTCCAGGAAGCACAGAAGGTCCCAATCAAGAGAAACCTGAAGAGACCCACTCTAAGACATGTGGTAATTAAAATGGCAGACATCAAAAGAAAAGAGAGAATCTTAAAGGCACTACATGCTAGGACACAAATTAGCTTCAACAGATTCAAGAATATTGAAATTATATCAGCATTTTCTTGGATCACGATGGCTTCAAACTAGAAACCAACCTCAAGGAAAAAACTCAAAACCATTCAGACTCATGGAGACTGAATAGCCTGCTATAAACAATGAATGGATTAATAGTGAAATCAAGGAAGAAATCAAAAAGTTTCTGGAAAAAAATGAAAATGAACACACAACAACCCAAAACCTAGGGGAGACAGTAAAGGCAGTCCTGGGGAAAGTTCATAGTGATGAAGTCCTACCTAAAAAAGATAGAAACATTTCAAATAAACGACCTAATCCTATGTCTAGAAGAACTGGAGGAACAACAACAAACAAAGCCCAGAGTGAGCAGAAGGAAGGAAATATCATCATCAGAGCAGAATTGAATGGCATAGAGACTAAAAGAACAGCCCAAAGGATCAATAAATCCAGGAGCCGGTTCTTTGAAAAGATTGAAAAACCACAAGCCTTTAAGCAGGCTCATCAAGAAAAAAAGGGAGAGGATGTAAATAAATAAAATCAGAAATGAAAGAGGAGAAATTACAACTGATACCACAGAAATAAAAAGGATCGTAAGAAATTATTGGGAACAACTCTATGCCAAGAAAGTTGAAAACCTGGGTAAAATGGACACATTTCTAGAAAAATACAATCTTCCAAAACTGAATGAAAAAGAAGCAGAAAGCCTGAATAGACCGATAACAGGAAATTGAAGCAGTAATCAAAAAACTCCAGGCACACAAATGCCCTGGACCAGACGGTTTCACAGGAGAATTTTACAAAACATTTAAGGAAGAGCTAACCACTATCCTTCTCAGATTATTCCAAAAAATCCAAGAAGAGGGAAGACTCCCAAACTCTTTTTATGAAGCCAGCAACATCCTAATCCCCAAACCAGAAAAGGCACAACAATGAAAGAAAACTACAAGCCAATATTACTGAAGAGCATAGACGCTGAAATCCTCAACAAAATATTAGCATACCACATCCAGCAGTACATTAAAAAGATCATACACCATGATCAAGTGGGATTCATCCCAAGGATGCAAGGATGGTACAATGTTCACAAATCAATAAACGTAATACATCACATAAACAAACGGAAAGACAAAAATCACATGATCATATCAATAGATGCAGAAAAAGCATTTGATAAGGTACAGCACCCATTTATGATAAAAACACTCAGCAAAGTGGGAGTAAAGGCAGCATACCTCAACATAATAAAGGTCATATACGGAAAACCTACAGCCATAGATCATACTCAAAGGGCAAAAACTAAAAGTTTTCCCACTAAGAACAGGAACAAGACAAGGATGTCCACTTTCACCGCTGCTATTCAACATAGTATTCGAGGTTCTAGCCACAGTGATCAGACAAGAAAAAGAAATAAAAGGCATCCAAATTGGAATGGAAGAAGTAAAACTGTCTTGTTTGCAGATGACATGATAGGGTACATAGAAAATCCCATAGACTCCACCAAAAAACTACTCAACCTCATAAGTGAATTTAGCAAAACAGCAGGATACAAAGAATATTCAGAAATTGAAGGCATTTCTTACACCAATGAAATATCAGAATCAGAAATCAGGAAGAAAAATCCCACTTGCCATAGCAACAAGAAAAATAAAATACCTAGGAATAAACCTTACCAAGGAGGTAAAAGACCTGTACTCAGAAAACTACATAACACTGAAGAAAGAACTTAAGAAGGCGCAAATAAATGGAAGCATATATCATGTTCCCGAACTGGAATAATTAACGTCATCAAAATGTCCATACTACCAAAAGCAATTTATAGATTCACCGCAATCCCTATTAAAATACCAATGACATATTTCACAGATATAGAACAAACATTTTGAAAATTCACACATAACCATAAATGACCCCAAATAGCTGTAGCAAATTTTGAAAAAGAAGGACAGTGTAGGAGGGATCACAACACCTGACATCAAACTATATTACAAGGCCACTGTAATCAAAACACTCTGGTACTGGCATAAGACCAGACACATAGATCAATGGAACAGAGTAGAGAGCCCAGAAATAAACCCATGTCTCTATGGTCAATTAAAATTCAACAAATGGGCCTAAAGCATAAAATGGAGTAAAAATAGCCTCTTCAGCAATGGTGTTGGGAGATCTGGACAGCTATATGCAAAAAAAATGAAACTCAACCACCAACTTACACCACTCACAAAAATCAGCTCAGGATGAATAAAATACTTAAATATAAGTCATGATATCATAAAACTCCTCCAGGATAACACAGGCAGGAAAATCTTGGATATTCCACACAGCAATATTTTCACCAATATATCCCATAGAGCAAGGGACATAAAGGAAAGAATAAACAAAAGGGACTTCATCAAAATAAGATGCTTCTGCACAGCTAAAGAAAACATCAGGAAAATGAAAAGGGAACCAACCGTATGGGAAAATATATTTGCCAGTGATACATCAGACAAAGGTTTGATCTCCAAAATATATATAGAACTCACATGATTCCACTCCAGGAGGACAAACAATCCAATTAAGAAATGGGTAAAGGACCTGAACAGACACCTCTCCGAGGAGGACATACACAGGGCCCAGAGACATATGAAAGGATGCACAGCATCACTAGCCATCAGAGAGATGTAAATTAAAACCTCAATGAGATACCACTTCACACCAGTCAGAATGGCTATCATAAACAAATCAACAAACAACAAGTACTGGTGAGGATGTGGAGAAAAGGGAACCCTAGTACACTTTTGGTGGGAATTAGACTGGTACAGCCACTGTGGAAAGCAGTTAGGAATTCCCTCAAAAAACTAAAAATGGAACTGCCTTTTGACCCAGCAATTCCACTGCTGGGACTATACCCTAAGAATCCCAAAACACCAAGTCAAAGAAACTATGTACCCCAATGTTCACAGCAGCACAATTTACAATACCCAAGAATTGGAAGCAACCTAACTGCCCAACAGTAAATGAGTGGATCAAAAACTATGGTACATTTATACAATGGAATACTATGCAGCAGAAAGAAAGAAAGAGCTCCTGCCCTTCATGACAGCATGGATGGAACTAGAGAGCATTATGCTAAGTGAAATAAGCGAGGCGGTGAAAGACAAATACCGTATTATCTCACCTATAAGTAGAAACTAATCAACAAAGCAAGCAATATATAACCAGAAACACTGAAATAAAGAACAAATTGACTATAACCATAGGGGAGCAGGGAGGAAGATAACAGGGGAAAAGAAGGGGAAGGGTCATCAAGGAGCATGTATAAAGGACCCATGGACAACGCCACAGCGGGGAAGGACTTAGGGTGTGGCAGGGGAAAGTGGTGGCAGGAAAATGGAGACAACTGTACTTGAACAATAATTAAAAAATGAAAAAAAAAAACCTTTGGTACGTTTACACAATGGAATACTACTCAGCCATAAAAAGGAAGAAAATATTACCCTTTGCAACAGCATGGATGGACCTGGAAAACATTATGCTAATTGAAATAGGCCAGTCAGAGGATGACAATTAATTACCATACTATTTCACTCATATGTGGAATCTAATGAAAAAACTGAACAAGCAAAATAGAGACACACTCAGAGACAGAGCAGGCTGACAGCTCTGGGGGATTTGGTGGTGTAGAGAAACTGAGCAAAAAAGAAAGAAAAGAGAAAGAACTCATGGACACAGACAAGTGTGGTGACTGCCCGGGGGCAGGGACGGAGTTGGGGGAAGTGGAAGAGGGTATCAGGGGATAAATGTTAATGGGATAATACCATTTTTTAAAAATCTCAAGCAATTGGGGGTGGGGGAATCATAGGTTCAGAGGAGGAGTGAAGCCAAAACAAGAAAGTTGGAGACAGCTCTGCCGCGAGCAGCATTCAGTCCCCGAAAATATGGTCATGGACTACAGCGTGGGAAGGAGGGGAAAGCCTGGCTGGAGGCAGTGTTCCAGGCGGGGAGAAAATGAGAAAGCCTGGGGTCTGAAATCCACAGCTCTGGGTAAAAAAAAACAAAACCTAGGATAATCCTCTTCCCTTCCCCTACCACCACCCCTCAGGATGCAGGGGATTAAAAAAGAGAAGTTCTCAAATTCCTCCTCTAAAACTTTGAAGGTTGGCAGTAGGAAACGCTAAGAATCCCACCGTCTCCAAAATGTTACTGTTGGTTCTCCATCCATAAACCCCAGGGCTCAGGTAAAGCACACATTCTATGCTCTGGAGAGCCTTCTGAGCGTAGAGGCTTGGCACCTTGATCAGTGTACTGAACCATTTGTCCTTGGACTCAGGCAGAGACCACCTGCCCTAAGTCCCAGCACCTCCTAGGAAATTGAGGACTGAATCACTGTCCCAACCCTTATGGGGAGAACTCTTGAGTGAACTAGACACCCTATAGCAATGCAAACAGGAAGAACACAAGGAAAGCTGTTGAGGTCCCTCTTAAGGCCCCCCAGATTCTGCATGTCTTGCTCATTTGTCTTCCTGAAGCACAGGAGAGCCCATCCTGGCAGACTCTCAAGGAGAGGTGTGTTGGGTGCTGTGGTTTCCCTGCTAGTGCTGACCACCAGGGGTGCCTGTGTCCACTGGGTTCAGCTGCAGCAACTGGAGCAGGACAGTCGCGGGCCCCTTGCTTCCCATTTTCCTGCCTTGACCCAACCTGGACCTCCTATTATTAGCATCCCTCCTTAATCTCTGAGCTGCTCACAGGTGGGATAGGTCCTCTTATCTCTTGCTCCAGCTCTTGTGCCCCAAGCACAGGAAATGGGCCTGTGATGAAAACAATCAGCTGTGTCTGTGCCCTCCAGGCACTCACAGTCTGGAGGCAAAGACAGAAAAATCCACTGAACACAAAGGACACAGAGGAGCAGTGCCACTTCGGGATACAGCAGGGTGCCACCAGGAGTGCTGGGCTGCACCAGATGAAGGGTGTGATAAGGCTGCACTGAGGTGTCATCTCTTTTTCCATCAACACGGCAAGGAGAAGCCAGCCCTGCACAGGTCTGGGGATATTCAGCCTGAAAAAGGGCACAAACTGAGTAGACTCGGGTGGGCAGGGGCGGGGGGAATGTGTTTGGGCAGAGAGGAGAACAGAAAGAGGGCCGCTGTGGTTGCAACAGTTTGGGAGGATTTAGGAGGAAGAGGGAGGATGGCAGGGCCAGGGTCTGGTGTGGGCATGGCTGTATCCAGGACCTATTGCTGTGTGACGGCTTTGCCCCACACTGAGTGGTCTGACCAACAAACACATACTCGCTCAGAGTGCCTGTGGGTGAGGAATCCAGCACAGCTCAGTGGATGCTTCTGCCAGTGTCTCAGTTCCCTGGGGCTGCGGTCCCAACTGCAGCAGGATCTGAGCTCACTCAGGGGGTCCCGGTGGGATTCCATGTGGATAAGTTCTGACTCTCTGTGTCTCCTGCCCTGCCTCAGAGCGAGGCCATGTGCGTCTCGGCAATTAGCAACTCATAACAGAAAGGCTTGATCCCCAGGTTGACAGGTCTGAGTGACTGCCAATTCACCACTAACATTTTAAATGGAAATGACATCAGATCATTCTGCCATCTTAAGTCACTAAATCCAGTCTGCACTCAAGAGAAAAGGATTACATTAGGATGTCCTTACCAGAAGAGGGGGATCACAGGGAGCCACTGAGAAGATGACGACAAGGTCCCAAGAGGTACATGCCTCTCCGGAATCAGAGTGGTCAGAATGCAGATCGAGGTATGGGCCTTGCTGTGTTCTCAAAGTAGGGTCCTGGTTGAGTGCATGTTGTTTTGCCAGAGGCTCTGGGGAAGGCCGTGCTGCTGTAAACATGCAGACATGGAGAGGGCATGCACACCTGCCCACACCCAGCGAGAAAGCAGCTGTAAACAGCTTTAGGCTGACCTCGCACTTACGTAGTTCTGAATCTCACTGCTCATTACATTCTTGGGAAACTAAGGCTCACAGAGAGGCAGAGACAGGAAAGGGTACATGACAAGCTGACTTTAGAGTTGAGGGTATGTTCTGACCTGCCAGAACAAAGCTCCATGTACTCACATGTGTTGCGCATTTAGAAATCCTAGTTCTGGGAACCGCTTGCCTATTTTTCCCTAGGTGAGGTCCAGTCTTTTCCGGACATCCAGATCATGCACCTGAAAACACACACGTGTGCACGCATACACACACACACACACACACACACAGACACACAAAGTAATTTAAGATCTATGGTAGGATCAGAAGAGGAGATACATAGGAGGTAACAAGAGGAAGAAAACAGGTTGTAGGCACTACCTACATGTGGCAGCACTCCCCCATTTTATAGATTTTATCTACATATGCCTGTGGACATTCCTAGGGAGTACCTGCTAGAATAATTCCCATGATGCAGACAGGAGACAGAAAGGCACAAAAGGCATAGGAGGCAGAGCACTTAGGAACAAGTGGAGTCGAAAGGGAGAAAGAATAGGTAAAGCCACTCCCAGGTGCTGGGCCTCAACGGCTGGGAGGTAGTGGCAGGTATGATGAGCACTTGGGGTTAGTCAGGTGGAGCTGGGTTTGAACCACAGGCTGGCTGGAGGACAGCAGTCACCCCTCTGCCCTGATCTTCAGTTTCTTCCTCCATCAGTGGAGATAAAGGCCAACACAAACGCTGCTGGGCAGATTAAATCGAACACTGCATGTAACCCCCAGCACAGCACCCAGCGCTTAGTGCTTCTCCCCTAGTGCCACTGACAAAAACAGAAATCGCGACCAGCAATTTGGGAAGGTAAATGGCAAGGTCAGTGTTTTTTTAAGATACAGTTTGCGTACTATAAAATTCATCCTTTTAAAGTGTACAGTTCACTGTTTTTTAGTATACTGAAAAGGTTATACAACCATCACCACCCTCTAATTCCAGAACATTTCCATCACCCCAAAGATAAACTCCGAACCCATTAGCAGACACTCCCATTCTGCCCTCCCCTCATCCCATCGCTACCACTTACCTATTTTCTGTCACTAGATTTCCCTGTTCTGGACATTTCTCATAAATGGAATCAGAGTATGTGGCCTTTTGTGACTGCTTTTTTCACTTACTATGTTTTTAAGGTTCATCCATGCTGTTGCATGTATCTGTACAGCAGGTCTTCAAATGACATCATTCTGTTACATTTATGAGATGTTGCAGTATAAACTGGCTCTGTTGTATATCGTTTTATGAGCCACAGGCCCTACTAACCATATTGAGGACTTACTGTACTTCATTACTTTTTACTGCCAAAAAAATATTCCACGGGATTAGATGAAACACATTTTTTATCCATTTATTAGATGACACTTTTGTTTCCACTGTTATGAATAATGCTGTGACGGTCATGTACAAGTCTTCGTATGGGCATACAAGTATGTTTTCTATTCTCGGGTATGTACCCAGGAGTGAATTGCTAGGTGATACAGTAACTCTATGTTTAACTTTTCAAAGAACTGCCACTATTTTCCAAAGCAGCACAAGATCAGTTTTGATTAGAATTAAAGACTAGAGAACAAACCAATCAGCTTGAGAGTGAATGATGGCAGAGAGAAGACAGGCTAAGGAAGAAAGGAGGGAAACCCCTGAGAAAAACTCCTCCCTCATCTGCATGGTCCTCAACCTCCTAAGCTTTCCCACGGAATGTGTCACAGGACAACTCTGACTCAGATGATATGATGAATGTAAAAATACACTGACAAAGCAAAAAATGATATAAAATTTTTTTCTAATTTCATAAAAATATCCAATGATAGCATGTTTATTCAAATGCCAGCTTTGTACAAAAGCTGCATTTTAAAATGTGCCGCTACAGGACAGAGAAACTTGACTGCAGAACCAGAGTCTCTCCACCATGAGTGCTGACAACTGGACAACACCGTGTTCATCTGCACCTTTGTGGAAGCAGCTCAGGAAAGAGAATGGACTTTCACACAATGGTTAGCCAAATGATACTGCTTCTGGTCAAAATTTAATAGAACCTGTAACTATCTCAAAATACAGTTTTTTAGAAGTCAGTATACTTAACCCAGTCGAGATAGAGGTATAGGTAGACTTGCTTTGCCTCTTCACACAGTCACAGAGAGAATTACAACTAAACCTCAAAACAAATAACACCCAGAGCTGTCAAAAAATCTAACCATATGGAAGTCCGACAACCAAGGATTTAAAGAACCACACTCATCCCCTCGGGTAGGAGGGGAAGAGAGGCAGAGACAGGTGGAGAGGTGAGGAGATGCAGTGGCAGCAACAGCGGAGGCAGAACAGGTGGTCCCGCATTTACATGTGGTGGATTAAAATTGGATGAATACCTTGGGAACAAGTGATACCAGCCCCAGGCAAGACCACACAGCCCAGGGTTCCTGCACCAGGAAGATTAGTCCCCATAACTTCTGGCTGTAAAAGCTACTGGGGGTTGGGGCTGCAGAAGAAACTGCCAGGTTTTCAGGAGACTTCGCTTAAAGGGCCCGCAATCTTAGAACATACGCAAACCCATCCACTCTGGGATTCCACACCAGGGCAAAAGCTGGAAGGGTGCCAGTCACATATGGGGGAGTGGGTGAAGTGACTGGAAATGGAACAAGTGCCAGGCTAACCTCCAGAAGCCAGGCAGCAGCCCTCCCAGCACAGAGAGCCAAAGAGCAGCTAGTTGCCCCACCCTGGCAATTACCTAAGGCTCCGCCCCACACAATTTGCAGGTGTCTTTTCTACAATAGGCCATGCTACTAAGACAGGGAGTCAAAGCAGCTCTACCTAATACACAAACACAGGGAGGCTGCCAAATTGAGGAGACAAAGAAATATGGCCCAAATGAAAGGACAGAACAAAACCCCAGAAAAAGAACTAAACAAAACGGAGATAACCAACCTATCAGATATAGAGTTCAAAACACTGGTGATAAGGATGCTCAGAGAATTCACTGAGTATGGCAACAACATAAAGGAGGAAATGAAGGTTACACTAAGTGAAATAAAGAAAAATCTACAGGGAACCAACAGTGAAGGGGAGGAAGCCGGGATTCAAATCAACAATTTGGAACATAAGGAAGAAATAAGCATTCAAACAGAACAGCAAGAAGAAACAAGAATTCATAAAAAGTGAGGATAGTATAAGAAGCCTCTGGGACACCTCCAAACACACCAACACCCGAATCATACGGATGCCAGAAGGAGAAAAGGAATGGCAAGAAATTGAAAACTTATTTCAAAAAATAATCAAAGAAAACTTCCCTAATTTGGTGAAGGAAATAGACATACAAGGCCAGGAAGCACAGAGAGTCCCAGACACATTGGACCCAAAGAGGACCACAGCAAGACACATCATAATTAAAATGCCAGAGGTTAAAGATAAAGAGAGAATCTTAAAAGCAGCAAGAGAAAAGCAGAGAGTTATCTACAAAGGAGTTCCCATTAGATTATCAGCTGGTTTCTCAAAAGAAACTTTACAGGCAGGAAGAAGCTGGCAAGAAGAAGCTGGCAAGAAGTATTCAAAGTGATGAAAAGCAAGGACCTACAACCTAGATTACACTATACAGTAAAGCTATCATTTAGAATGGAAGGTCAGATAAAGTGCTGCCTAGACAAGGTAAAGCTAAAGGAGTTCATCATCAGCAAGCCATTATTACATGAAATGTTAAAGAGACTTATTTAAGAAAAAGATCGAAACTATGAACATTAAAATGGCAACAAATTCACAACTATCAACAACTGAATCTAAAGAAACAAACTAAGCAAGCAATCAGAACAGAAACAGAATCACAGATATGGAGATCATTCGGAGGGTTACCATCTGGGAGGGGGAAGGGGAAGAATGGGGAAAAAGGTACAGAGATTAAGAAGCATAATTTTTAGGTACAAAATAGACAGGGGAATGTTAAGAATAGTATAGGAAATGGAGAAGCCGAAGAACTTATATGTACAACACATGGACATGAACTAAGTAGGGGGATTGCTGGACAGAATGGGGGTAAGGAGGAAAAACTGGGACAACTGTAACAGCACAATCAATATTTTTTTAAGTTAGTATAGTTGGAAAAAACCACAATGCGAAAATATATATATGCATCTTTAAGATTTTTTTATAATTTCCCAATTTTCTACCATGCTTACATATTTCTTTTATAATCACAAAAGTAACACATCAAAAAAGAAAACATATAAAATGTATCATAAAGCAACACTTACATATACTTACATATTCCTCAAAGTGTCTACATAACCCTCACCATATAACCTTTGAGTGAACACAAGGCAATACCACCTATTCCCTCCGCCCAATGTATATAAAATATATGAAGATTAAAGTCAAAGTTCTTCTGAAGTCAGCTCAAAAAATGCTTGTGCCAACCCTAATTCCTTTTCTGTTTTCCCTCAGTGAGGATCTTTTGGAAATACAGGAGTATTCATATTTCCGGACTGCTTTCAGTTTAAGGAAAAGTTAGAGCTGTTTTGTGACACAAGACAGGCCACAGCGTAAGAACCCAGGTGCCCATCTGGTAAGTTTTGTTAAACAAGATGAAGTCATGTCCCTGTCCTTTGAGCGGTGATACTGTGGGCAAGGCATGAGAAGGCTCACTAAGCCACGACCCTCCTGGGCAGGACTCCTGTTGTTTCCCTGCTAATTACTGCCTCCAGGATTGGTCCCGGGAAGACCAATGGCCAAGCTCTGCTAGACAAAGTGGAAGAAAGGAACCTGGGTTCGTACCTGGCCTTTTGTTCTTTCTCTTGGGATTTGAAATGTAACTCCTGGGGCCCACTGGATAGTTCATTTGATTAGAGCATCATCCTGATATGCCAAAGCTGCAAGTTCAATCCCCAGTCAAGGTGCATACAAGAATCAACCAATGAATGCATAAATAAGTGGAACAATAAATCAATGTTGCTCTCTGTCTCTCCTCCTTCCTCTCTCTCTCTGAAATCAATTAAAATTTTAAATAAATAAATAAAAGTTAATATCTGGGTGCAAAGAAACAAAGCCCTAAAGTTTAGTCAGTCTTTTTTAACACTGATTATGAGTCTTTGTCTCAGTTACATGAATTCTGGATCTTATTAGTTTCTTATTAAAATGAAAGAGCTCAGTTCACTGACTCTGCACCCAAAATAACCCCTTAATGATTAAAACCATCTTGCAGTCTTCCCCCAGAAGGCTAAAACAAACACCTAAGCCTTTATACTTCCCAACTGTAAAAAAATACTCTGGCTTCCCTTCAATTGTCAGGGTGAGCAAAAAGTTCACCTATGGCAGGTTTGACAACAGACATGACAGAGGAAGACAAAGGGCAGTGTTTTCTGACTTCTGAAATGGTCTCACTGGCAAGTCTAGCTGGTATATCCAGTTAGTGAGGTCAGATTCTATCACTGAAACACACAGCTGAAATGGATGAACACAGAACTCTAGCCAGAGCAGACAGCTTTGGGTAAATGTTAACATTAAATGACACCAGATGATCATGAGTAACTAACGTAAGGGAAATGGTGAACTAAAAATAAAAGGAGGTAACTAATAGCCCAACTTTCTTGTCTGAGGATTCTACATATTTTCATAGATTTATTTTCCTTCAGCCAAAAACCCTAAGGTCTTTATAGTAAAGGAAGGATTTATGGCAATAGGAGGAAGCAGTGTACCTATATCACATTTCTATCAGTCCCAGCTCCTGCATGAACAGACATGAACTAGACCTTTTGGTGTCTCTGGACAACACTGGTAGAAGAAGAGTAGTCTTGGGCCACACATCAAATACACTGCAACATGTAATCACAAAAAAACTCATGTTTTCATTTGCAGTTTTGTGTTGGGCCATGCTCACAGCCACCCTGGGCTGCATACAGCCCACGGGCCACAGAGTGGACACCCCTGAACTAGAGATAATGGCAGGCCTCTGCTCCTCTCCCATCTTCTCCTCAATGTCTTCAATCCCCTCCACAGGCTCCCTAGGTTGATCACTATTACAGACTTGTCCACTTCTCTCCCCCACCTCTCCCTCCTTCCAAGAGCTCCTCCATAGTCATAAATCTACTCTATGTAGATCTAAGTATCTACTCTAGCCACTCTATCTTAAGGACTCTCCCATCTCATCTTAGGGTCCTAAATTCTTGTCCAAAAAAGGACAGCCACTTGTGCAATATCTCACTATTAAACTCAACACTAGCAAAACTAAACTTATCTTCCCCCCAAAAAATAGCTCCAACTTTCTCATGCTTGTTCTTTCAGAAGCTCAGGTACCTTTGACTCCTTTCAACTCCTCTTCTCTTGTCTTAGTCTGTTCAGGCTACTGTTACATAAATGCCACAGGCTGCGTGAGTTAAACAACAGAAATTTATTTCTCATAGTCCTGGAGCCAAAAAGCCTTAAGATCAAGGCACTGGTAGATTTGGTGTCTGGTGAGGGCCCACTTACTAGCTCACAGACACCCCTCTTCTGGCTGTGAACTCACATAGCAGAGATTGGAGAGAGCTCTCTGGGTCCCTTTTATGAGGGCACTAATGCCATTCATGACCTAATCACCTGCCACAGACCCCACCTCCTAATACCATCCAACTGGGGATTTGGCTTCAATATACGAATTTGGGAGTAATGTAAACATTTCAGTCTGCAGCATTTTACTACCCCCAGTTCCAGTCAGCACATTTACTCAATTTTTTCTTTGCAGTGTATTTCATCTGTACCACCCCCAGTCAGGCGCATCACCAGCTACGCAGGCTGACCCTTATAACCTCAAAGACAAGAGCTTCCTCGCAGGTCTCCCTGCCTTTGCTCTCTCCCCTTGGTAACATAACAGAGCCAGGATTCTCCTGCCCCCTTCTCAAAAAAAAAAAAAAAAAATCCTATAGTCTTTCCATGCCTACTACTCAAAGTCCAAACTCCCTAACCTCCTCAGGCTTTTCTAAATCTAACCCAACCTTGCCATAATTGCCCCTCCATTCAAAGGGGTGAATCTCATTCCCATTAAATGTCTGATACATTTCTGCTTCGTTTTCAATTGTTCTGCCCATCCAAAACCACCTCAGTTCCATGCTTACCTCCTAGTACCATGCTTACCTAAATCCTACATCTTTCATCAACCAGTTCAAATAATACCTCCTAAATTCCGAAAGCAACTGTTCATGTCACTTAGCAATTAAGTACTATTATTATGACACCCTGTCTATTAGCATCTTGAATTTTAACTTATAGTAGGGGACCCTCAAAGATTGCTAATGGAAAAAACAGACTGGCAGTTTCTTAAAAAGCTAAATATAAAATTACCATTTTATGGTTATATACCAGGCTCCTAGGTATATATCCAAAAGGAATAGAAATATCCATTCACATGAAGACTCACACAAAAATGCTCATAGCAGCATGATTCATAATAACCAAAATACTGAAACATACATCTTCATCATCTGACAAATGGGGAAAATGTGGAGTATCCATACAACGGACTACTTACTACTCAGGAATCAAAAGGAGCAATATGGATGAACCTTAAAACATTATGCTGTATGGAAAGATACAATAAACCATATGCTATATGATTCCATTTACATGAAATACCCAGAAAAAGCATATTTATGGAAGTGGACATTTGAGTAGTGGTTGCCTCGGGAGTGGGAACAAGGATCTTTGGGGGAGATAGATAAATCAGTTCTAAGACTGATTTATTGGGACTGTTGCACCACTTGGTAAATTGAATCACTGAATTGTGGATGTGATGAGTCAATTTTATATGTGAAATGCACTTCAATGAAGCAGTCTTAAAATTCTGTAATTATAGTAGGCACTCCAGTATTAGCTGAATATTTTATCTTTTCTCACCACGTTCTCTACTGCAATTAGACACTAAACATCTTGAGTACAGAGCAATCTCCTGCTTATTTTTATGCTGATTTTAATATGAATTGCACCTAACCCCAACCTATACATACACTGTGTTCCTATTTGGGGATCTGGCTTTTGCCTTGTCAGGCTATGGAGTGATACCATCAAGAGCATGAAGTGAGGAACGGTATACGTAGAAGTTTGAATCACTGTTCCTCTACTTCATAGCTATGAACTCAGGGTAAGTTAATAGCCTAAGCCTATTCCCCAGGCCTCGAATGGGGGAAAAAAAGTGGTAACTACCTTACAGAGTTGTTGTGAGGATGAAACGAGGTGGTCTGGACAAAATGTTTGGTCCAGCGCTTGAAGCATGTAAGAGCTCGCTGAACATTGGCTTAAAACAGGCGCACACACACCCTGCCACAAGTGTGACATGCCAGAGAAACAGCTTTCAAACAGCAAACTGCCTTCAAAAGAGGGGACAACTACAGATTGATCCCTCTTCCTGACATCCACCAGGCACGAGTAGCCCTGTGTCAACTGTAATTAAAAATTAAATTTTAAAATTATTACAATTTTTTAAAGAGTGGCCCTGGGACTTTTCTCTCTCCCCAGCCCACTGAAGTTTATGTATCACCAGAAATACTACTAATCATTTAGCAAAAAAACTAAACACTGCCCACAACCTTCAACGTATAGTTTTTCTGCCTCTCCTACTTTCTCTCCAAGGTGGGATTTCACTTCTTAACCCCTTGGTGTTCAGCAGGGCCACACGTTCAGTTCTAACCAACAATGAGAGGAGGTAACATATCACTTCCAAATCACAGCACTTGTGCAAGACCCTCCATAGTTCTTTCCCTCTCCCACAGCAACTGGCCAGTCCGGCCAGCGGCTGCTCCGAGAGCTAGCTAGATACAAACAACGCGGAGCAGATCCCGCAGCAACCTGCAATGGCCAGGGGGCGTGAGAAATAAACTTTGTCTCATGCCTATGAGTTTGGGGGGTTGTTTCCACAGCATAATCGAGACAAAGTCACAAGGTTCTCGGGCTGTGAAATTATCTTAAACCTCTCACCACAAAAAAAAAAAAACCTTCTGAAGACTTATTCTCTGGCTTCTGTGACAAGCCACACTTTTCCTTGTGCTCTGGCAACCTCTCTAACCATTTCATGGACTCTAGTTCCTCCACCTAACTCACTAAGCCCTGTTAACCAGGGCTTTGTCCTCTGCTCATCACTGTCTTCATTTTACATGCTCTCCAGGGACACCTTGCCCACTCTCTTGATTTATCTACCATATATACACTAAAGCTATCCAGAGCTATCTTCCCAATGGCTGCTTTTCTTACACCCAAAGTCCTGCTGGACCTAGCTGATCCATAAGCATCATAAATCCAACGTATCCAAAAGCAAATGCATCATTTGCCCAGCCCCTCCAGATATGCATTTCCTCCTAGAACCCCCACCTCAGTTAACAGCACCTAAATCCAGTCCCCCAGATCAGAAACCTGACAGTTATAGACTCCTCCCTCTCCCTCATCCCGCCCTCATTCAACCAACCAGTCCAGTCAATGTCACCTCCCTTAAATGTTCGTTACTACTGTTTGAGAAGAGGGGAGGTTGTTTATTTGTTTATGCTTATTACAGTGAATACTAAGGAAAATTATTTCAGGTTCAGAAAACATCTTATTTTGGTGTCAGCTATGACAGTGATGCTCGACCAGAAAAGGGCAAATAGTGAAAATCCAGACCAAGAAGAGAGTGCTAGGATTTGTGAGTGCACAATTATGAAATTATACCAGCAGCAACTGGCATCTTCAACTCATCTCTTTAGCTACTTAAGTAAACGTCTCAGAACACTGAAAAAGAAGCTTTCATTCTTTATTAAAGTCTCTTTAAGCATTACTCATATTATTGTTCAAGTTTAAGACAGGGCAAATCTCATGATGTTTTAAGGGGTTCTCTTTTTCTAAGTCTATGAAGAAAGCATCCACTAATTCATCTCTATTTTCTCTAATCTGCTTTACTTTCTAAAACTGAATAAAGCAATTCTGGTATAGTAAAACCAGAGCCAATACTTCTCAACAACATCGGTTAAAATACTAGTGATTTCACGATCACGGTAGGTCACACAAATGGTACCCACACATTACGGCACAGTGATGTGTCTGCTGTCCTTTTAACTACTTTAGCTATTACACAGCAGTGTGTGCTTATCACCCCTGGTCTTCTTTCCGCCTCAAACATTCAGAATTTATTCTCGACTATAACTGAAAAATTTTAAAAATTTGTTTTAATTTTAAAAAAGAATTTATTCTCCATATAGACAAGTTCTCACAGCAGCACACTAAATTACGAAAGACCCCCCCAAAAAAAGTTTTTATTGCTTTACAATAAGCCAGAAACAAACACAATGAATAATTATAAACATGACACTTCTAAATTCTCAAAGGGGGTTACAGGACCAGAATGTGCTCCTACACTTAAAATGCTTTTGTTAAAACTAAAACCCACAACTTCTGCCAAGAACTTTAATATTCTCAAGCAAAAACAATTTCCTT